>WAAG01032655.1:86549-102803 GCA_013390105.1 Tichodroma muraria
AAAACCAGTTTGGCCTCTTTGCTCTCGTCAATCCTGCTTTTCCTACCTTCTCCCCTGACAGTTTGATTGTGTGGCAGCAAAGCACTTCTATCTTCACTTACACATTTTCTGTGCCCCATTTGGCCTTGTTGTGCCATTTGCATTTTTTCATGGCAGAGGAAGAATAAATTAATGAATGTTCTTCTGTGACACGCAACTGGTTTGAGAAAATTATTAGTGTTGGTAAATTTTAACCATGCAAAAGATTCTCTGGTTTTCCTCCTTTGTCAGGACTGGGAAAGGCAGGGGTCAGTTGTAGATAAATAGGTTTTTAACAGCCAGACTTCCATGCCATGTGCATATACCTGGGTGATATGAGCAGCAGTGTAGTGTGGCTTTGACTCGGACTTAATATGAGTGCAACAATTGAGACAGGTGGATGCCCATTGATCCTCCATACTGGCTTAGGAAGGTATATCTCGGTGTTTCAACCATCTCTGCTGTTGCCAGATTCCTGTTTCTCTCTCCAGCTCCCAGATATTCCTCTCCAAATCAACAGGAAGACCAACTTGCCCATGGAAACAAGAAATGAGTCCAGCGAGTGACACCATGTTTGGTCTTATTGATTATGCTGAGGTTGTTGCAGTCCCCAAAGTTCTCTACAACTGCAACTTGTTTTCATTTCTTGCTTTACACTTGAACAGATGAAGAACATGCTCTCAGCAGATGCATGTGTGTTTTTACACCTGCTTATGGCTGAGGTTGGCCCTTGCAATGCCAGTGCTGCCATCCCGTAAATGCAGCGAGCAGCCGCTCTCCTAAAGCAGGAGACTGAGGCTGCTGCTCTATATAAGGCAGAGAATCTGGACTCTTAGACTCCTGATTTCTATTCCCAGCTCTGGCACTGACTCATTGTGTGACGTTTGGCAAGTCACTTGTATTGTGAATGCTTCTGTCTACCTCTTTGAGTGCAAAGCTACAGGAGATTGCATGGCTTAGGGAGGTCTCCTGTAAAGAGTATGGGGTTCTTGGGGGTGTGATGCAGTACAAGTCCAGAATCTAATGTTGCTTAGTCATGTTCAAGAGGCTCTAAGGAACCTGTTGGATTATATGTCCTGAAATAAGAGGACTCATTGCTGTAGGTAATGTCATTTTCAGTGACAGTGCCTTGATTTTCTTTACATTGTGAGAAATAAGGAAGCAAAACTTAACCTGGTGGAAGCCTTGAGGCCCAGCTGTTGTTGGGAAGTGGGATTACAAGTTTAAATGGCTCATAAGAAGTGTTCATTTGTGCTCTGAGAGATCCATATTGAAAAACCTGTCTGGAATCTTTGCCTGCCATGCAGACACAGCGAGAAAACAGCAGCAGGAGGTTTGTATTTGTATTCTGGCAGGGGCCCCTCACTGAAACCAGTTGCTCTGGGGACTTGGTTCAAATTTTCTTGGCCCAGCTGCCAGGGTAGTGTGGGGGTTTACATAATGGCAGAAACAAGCTCAAAAATGGGGAAAATGTGTAGGTATGTCTTGGTGGGGTGGTACCCCACAGTCTGCACCACAGAATAGAACCACGTTTGCGTGAGGAATAGTTTGTTAATTCTCATTGCCCCACTTGGTTGAGTAAGTTAGGCTTGGGAATGGATGGATTCCAAAGAAGGTGGACAGAAGGAAAACAATATTCCTGTGTGGAACAGTTGTGTTCCAAAAGCCTCTGCTATGGGATACGCTCCTCAGTTTGAGCAGGAAGGTTCTCTCTGTGTGACACAGCCTCGTCACACACCAGTCAAAATTCCCGAGTCTGCTTTGGGCTCATCCCTTGTGCTGTGACTCCAACCAGAGCTGCCGTTTCCTGCAGAAAAATCTGTGTTCCAACAGAGCTGCCTCCGAGCCAGCCAAATTGTGAGTTTAATGTCTTGCTATTAATATCAGGCTGCAGCTTGGAGCCTTGCACACTGTCAGAATCCAACCTTTCTGTGACATAAGCAGATTGAGAATGCCCCTTTCGTTCAATATTTCCACTGCCAGTGCCAAATAAGCAGCTTTACGGTTAGTTAGGAATGATCCTGCATATTTCAAGGCAAAGCTTGGCCTTCATTCCCCAGTGTACATGTTACCCCAGATCCAAGCTGAAGCTTCCCTGTATTCAGCTAATAATAAAATTTGGGGCAGTGTGGAATTGGGAAATGGAAAATGAGAATGTGTCTTAAATATCCTTAAATTGCCCTGGTTAAAAATGACTTTACCTCTGCTGCAGTCACATGTGCTCCTCTGTGGCTTGATGTCGGGGAAAAGGAAGCAGAGTTAAGTGTGTGTACTGCAGAGGGACAGGCTGAGCTGAAGGAGTAGCTGCCTGGAGAAAACCAAGCACAGAGTGGAGGTGATTGAGAAACGTCGTTCCAGGCTCTTTCCACAAGTGAATCAGTGTTTGGAGAAAAACATTCCCATCTCCTGGCTGTTTGTCACAGTGAAGTGTTTCAAAATATGCCCAGGTTTGGCAAAAGAAGATCTGTGGTCTGTCTCTCCAAGTAGGCTTTTTTATTCCATGTAAAACACCTGAATAAGGGACTGCACATTTTTACCTTTTCCTTGGCCATTTGCTACCTCTGGCTGGCCTGTCCACAGCAGGAGACAATTCTGGTCATCCTGCCTGTGCTGTTCACTTAAATCTTCCTCCCTGTGTCGTATTGATTCTACTGCTCTGCCAGTGTCACAACAGAGAATTCATCCCCAAGGAAAGGGAAAAGACTAGCTGGTTTGCTCTGAGTGGAAAAGGAATTCTCACGTTAAAAACATTTTCCATAGTGGTTCATGTTGAATGTTTCTGTATATTCCAGGGCGGGTTTTTATTTGATGCCAGAATAAATAGAAATACCTGCTGCTTAAAACAATTCATTAGAGCAGCAGTGCCTGGCTTTAGCAAAAGCCTTGCTGGGACATCCTTCGGACCTAACCCAAACACAGCTTAATGCATTAAAATGAACATACTAGAGGTTAAAATGTCTCTTAAAGAAACACCGTTGAGTTGATTTGGTGTTTGGGAAAGAAAGGGACCTCACAGCACTGCAAATTTCTGTCACTTGTGGCTCTGCAGGGCAGTGGAGCCAGGCTGTTGCTTTAGAAAACCATGGGGAGCTTTGGTCCAGTGCAGTGGGAGAGTTTTTCCCTTGCCATTTGGTTGCTAGGGAATAAATGCTGGGCTGCACAACCCAGACAGTGCTGAACTGTGCTGTTGGGCATATTCATCACTACCATCTCCCAGGCCCCATCCTACCCACCACAGCTTTCCAGCTTCTTTTCACCAGCTAGCAATCCCTCCTCTTCCAAATTCCCACTGAAAATTCATGTGCCAAGCAAGTGTAATATGAGATTGCATAAATCTCTGTAGAGCCCTGGGATAAGCACAGTCACTCAGGTAATTGGGAATTCCTGCTGCTGTAACCCTTGCTCTGCCTCATTCAGTGTCCTGTCTGTGCTTCTCCTTTTCTTGTTTTGGAGATGTGGCTTCAGCCAGGCTGCCTCACTGTGCACTAAAGACCAGAGGAAAATCCTGCTTACACCAGACTCAGAATCTTGGTGGTGGCTTCATTAGGGTCGGGATCCCAGTCCTGTTCTTAGGTGTTTCCTGAGACATGCAACCCTCCTGATACCATCTTACATTCTAGTTTTATTGTTAAGGAAAGTAGAGCATTTGAATTTTATTTGCCTTTGGGTTTGTTTTGCAGCTCAGTAATCTTGTTTAGGTTTGTCTTTATTCATTACATGTGCTGAGGGCACTGGTGGATTCTTGATCTCCTTGGCTGAAAAAGGTACTGTCCTTAGCTGGGAGCTCATATTGTCCTGCTGCAAGGAGTTTTTGTAGAAAATAGGTGGTTGATCACTCTTCTCTTTGGGAATTTATCAACCTGTGACTGCTATTCACTCATGGTTACCTCAACTTTTTAAATTTTCTCTCTCATGTCTTGGGTGAAGGAAATAACTTGAGTAATTAAAACAAATGCAAGTGTTTAGTGGGGAGAGGATTACTTACAAGTTTTCTGTATGTTTGTCATTTTTCCCTCTTCCACGTATTTCCAGTTCCCCGCTCTGAGATCTCACAGACCCTCAGTTGCTCTCACGATTAACTCCCATCCCTTTCCTTTTTCCCTGTTCCTCTTTGGGGTTAGTTCAGAGCTCGTAGGAGCTTTCACTCAGTTTAGTTCCTTCGGGTTGCCTTTGTTCAGCGGGGCCTGGACAGCCAGGGGCTGCTGTTCCCAGAGGCCCTGGAGGGTCTGTTTTCCATCACTCAGACTGCGGGACGTGCCCACCGAGGTCACAGAATTTCCCTACGTTTACTCCGCTTCAGTCTTCATAAACCTCCAGCAGTTCCTCATTAGTTCTCCTCAATACATCATTCTCCTTTTGCAGCCCCAAAATGTTTTTCAGGCCCTTTTATTTTCCCATTATATATCTGTCTGTCATGCTCACCCATCCCAGCAGATAAAACAGTGGCCTCGCAGTGTGGTGTGTGTTTGAAGCTTGTTCTCAGGGAGCTGGAACTAAATACTGTCAGCAGGGAGGAATAACACACTTCCTGCCTGTACCTGGCCTTTCATGTCCTCCGTTAAACTGCTATTGGTAATTAATGCTCATAGATATTTGAGCTGGTTTCTGAAATATGTTCATAGTTGTTGTCAGATGTAGGGCAGCATGTCCAAAATCTTCCCATCGACTTCCCACCCTGCTTTAGTTTGTTAGCGTGTCTCTGCTCATCCTAAATCTTGCTTTACTTGTTGATTGCTCCCTCCTGACCTTCAGACTTTACAGAGCCTTTGTCTTTGTGGTGGCTCACCCCAAAGTTGGTGCTGGATGTTCAAGCTGATTTTAGCTTGAAAGCTTTGCCTTCCCCCATGGTTTTATTAATGGTTCATGGGAATGTGTTTTGATAAATGCAAGTGAGCAGCTGTCTAAAATGCTGTGGAAAGGACCCATAGTATTTTACCAGGAGATGTATTATTGAGTAAATATTCTCTAGGCCATCACATTTCAGCTTTGTACAGGGTGGTGCTGATTACTGTTTGAATGAAGTGCATCTTGATAGAATTATCATAGAATTCTAGAATGATTTGGGACCATTAAAGCCCAGCTCATTCCAACCCTCTGCCATGGGATATTTTCCACTGGACCAGGTTGCTCCAGTTCCATCCAGCCTGGCTTTCTTCAAAAAACTCTATGGCTACCAGAACTATGGTCCTTTCCCCCCCAGGACTCCAGCCCAAATCCTGGCCTAGTGTTAACCGGTGGGTAACTAAGCTTCTTTCTGGTACTTTTATTGAAAGGAGTAAGTCACGAGGGAAAATATTTGCCATGACTTTGTTGATATTTTTTCTGATACTCTGACTTTATTCTTTGATTTCAACTCCATCTCATAAATCACTTTATGTGCTAAATCATTGTGCAGCTTGACTGGTGCAGGTGCAAACACGTCCTGCATTCCACTCCAGGGCCATTTCTGTCTGTGTGAAATTATATAGACATGTACACAAAACACCTGGGAATTTTGGTCTCATAGCTTAAAGGGCAGATACCTGCATGTGATGTTCCTTTCCCCATCTTTTTACCCCTCACCCTCTTGCTACATCTGGGGCTTTGACACGCAATCACTCTGGGGGAAAAGGACTTGTTATGACTGAACTAACAATTCCCAGTGAATTTACAGGATAGTGTCCTTTGGAAGCAATTCAGTACATTTTCATGCTGGCATGGAGAAAAAATAATCAGAAGTATAATATTTTAATATTTCATTTTGTGTGACAGGCAGGTCTTAGGGTTTTGGTTCTCCTGAATATACTATGCTAGAACTTCTGAATAACAGTTTTATTTCCTAGACATCTTTGTGCCTCAGTTGTTTTCTAAATTAGAGATGATTTGTGGGACACTGCTTGAGAACCAAGGCTTTGCTTATGGCTAAGCAGCATTTAATGACGATTTAAAGAAATCTCTGCTGTTTATCTCGGAAAGGGGTCATTGTGTTTGCAAACAGAGAAGCAGGAGCCTAATTGATGTCCAGCTAAGCCCGTGCTGCCAAAAAACTGTCAGGAAAAGCTCTGGAACTGCTCCTGGCTACTGTGTGTGTGAGGCTGAGAAGCCTTTGAGGCAGACACGAGCAGAACAAGCTCATTACATTTGGTCTGTGGACAGACCATTAGTGTCTTTTGGGGTTTGTAGTATTTCTGCTCTTGTCTCTTGCCTCATCCACGTAAATGGAGATTTTCCATGCTTGCTGCGCTGCTTCACTCCGCAGCTCCGTCACTTCCCCTTGGGTTTGTTTTTCTGGGGGATTCTCACCAGAATGATCATAAAACAAATAAAATCATCAATTCTGCTTTCATAGCTCACCCTGCTTCTTGCTTCCCCTTTTGTTATAAAAGGTCGTGGAAAGATAAATAGTGTTTGTTTTCCATGGTGTCAGACCTGCTGTCAGTGCTCTATAAATAACCCCTCTGGGCTGGGAATGCCAAGCCCAGGCTCTCTGCAGCAGAAAGCAGGATTTTCTGCTATGACACGCTTCAGGCCAGGTGGACAGGGGAAAATAGGACTCATAAAACCCATTTCTCACTGGTTCTCATCCAAGAACATAGAATGATTTTGCACATCCCGATTTCCAGCCCGGCGCCTTACCCGTTAATTCCCGGTGCCTCCCTGACAGGCCGTGAAGCAACACATTGAGGAGTTTTTGTACTGTATTTTATTGGTAAGAAAGGAATATATTGAGAGGAGAAGGAAATTAGTTTCTAAACAGGGCCAGCAACAAGGCACTGATGGGTTTATAGAGGTGTAGGACACCCACCCATGCACCGGTGTCTGTGAGCCACAGCATGATCTGAACGCGGAGGTGAATAAAGGTTGTGTCAGTAAAATCCAAAGCTCTGTGCCAAAGAGATCGGAACTGTGATCCCCGTGGTGCTGGTGAAGCCTGGATATGGGAGGGACAAGCCCAAGGACAGAGCTGGCTGGGGCTGGGTCTCAGTCGAACCCCTAGCTGCAGGCAAGGCTACCAGAGGCAGCTCCACTTCCTTGGGCACCAGCCAGTTCTTCAGGTCAGTAAAATAGTGGTTAAGCCCTTCAACAGGCCAGAGGTTTACGTTCCTTCTTTCCACTGCCTGGGTCCTTATTTTGCCTTCTGTTTACACATTCCTGGTCAGTTTGCTGCAGACTACAGCACTTTCAGAAAGCTGACGCGTTTATAATCGAGAAACCTCGGAGGTTTTTCTTCTCCTGTCAGACGTAGATGGCTTTTATCCAGTTGACTGCTTTACAGTGCCTTTATCCTTTGCTGGCTTGAAAACATTTCAGATAGTTCCTATTGTTTTATAGACCCTGTAGCTAGAAAACCAAGCCTGTGTAAAAACATCTGCACATAGCTGTGCAATAGGCTGCAGACATGTAGGGTAATAAGGCATGATTGCATTCATTGTAGCATTTGCTCCACTGGATAATCAAATAGAAGCATTCCAGTTGCACACAGGATATGTAAGAGTAAAGGAAGGAAATGAAGGACAGTTGCCTACTGTACTTTTACATTTCTTTTGTTTTGCAGCTGCCAAGGTGAAATGCAATTTTGAGAGCGGGTTTTAAATAACGCAGAGATGAGATTTTACTGGTGATAACCAAGAAAACCACTCTGGGAAGTGTGCATAAAACTTTCCCTCCCCTTCCCCCAAAAGGGAGTTTGATCTGTGCTGATTTTTTTTTTCATTTGAATTGTTTTTTTCCCAGCTTTGGTTAGTCATTTGGTAACATGACCTGGTATTATACCTAACCCATTTTGCAGGGTGTCTGGTCCTGGCAGGATTTTGCTACACCAAGTGCACTCAGTAGACTGAAAGTCACTTTAAATCCTTGGAATGTTGTTGGGTTTTATTTAACAATTCTCCCACTGCCTCAGCACAAGCTTCAAGATTTTCAGCTGGGATTGTGCTCCATGTAATGCAAATAGGAACTTGTGTATTCAACAGTACTTTGCAGCGCTGAAAATCTTCCCTGTGTTTACCAGACACTGAAGATGTTCCCTATGTTCACCAGTGTGCTGAAAATGCGGTAGGGGGTGTGCTCCAGCCAGCTGTGATCCACTACAAGCTCATTCCATGGCTGGAAATATTAATGGCAGGTGCTGTGGGGAAGGTGATGAAATTTTGAGCTGACCCAAGAATGCACAGACTGGATGCATTCTGGAAGCATTGTCTCTAAGTGCATGGTAGAATACCTTGAATTTTACACATATGGATTTGACCAGATACTCCCTGTAGAAAATACTGGGGTTTCTTTATCAAGTCCTTGCCAGTTCAGACAGGAAGGTGACTATAGATAGTGAAATCTTAGCCAAATTATCACTGGCAGGTGTATATACATATGTGTGTGTGTTTGTGTATAAACTGTCCCTTGAACAGAAGTGGATTTCCTTGGAATTTTATTTGGGTGCAAGGGTTCTGCTATGTAGGTTTTTAAATTTCAGGTTCAGAATCCTATAATCTGCAAGGGTTTTGCCTGGATTAGTTTGACAAGTCTTTTTACCTTTTAGATTAGCTGATAGAAATACATTGAACTTACCAGAATAGTAATAGTAAAACCCATAGTCTCAACCCATCAAATATCTCTCTCCTCCTGTACTCTTTCAGCACAATTTGTAGAATGTGGAGGATTTCTGTGTTTGCGTAGCTCGGAATTAGCCTTGTGCTCCTACTTTGGTTGGTGGTCATGAGCAGTCAGCAGGCTGAAGGCATTTGTTGGTTTTGTGTGGTTGTGTCATACATTTTTGTGTGGCTGCTTTGCCTGAGCTATTTGCACTAAGGCTCTGCCTGGCCATAACTGGACTGCTGGGTACACATGAATGTTCTGCTGAGGATCTGCTTGTTGGTTTTAGTAATATCATCCATCAAGCTCCAGCATGTACAGCAATATTTGTGCTGTAGCAGACAAACGTGTAAACACTGCAGTTATTTATAAGAAAACTGGCCAGTAAGTTAGGAAACTCTGTGTGGATGTTTTTATTTATTTAAAACGAGTCCATCAGTCTAATGAGACTTTGTTGTTCTTGAAATGACAGGAAAATAGAAGACTGAAGTTAGGTTTCTATTTAGATTGTGTATTTTATATCTCTGTTTAAGAAACCTGTACGCTCATGTTTCTTATCTTGTGTGCTCCAGTTTGTTTGCTTTTCTGGCTCTGTCAGTCAGAGAGCAAATGTTGTCTCCAGTGTGGTCTTGTCTGGGTCCAAGAGTGGATGAAATTCCTGCTATAGCTCACTTGACCTGTGTCCTGGCTCCTGGGGAAGTATTGGTGCTCCTTCTAATCCCTTTGATGACTCTCCCAAGTGTCTGTTGACTTCAGAGGGGCAGCATTGTTCACTGGAGCTGCTCTGTCCTTCCAGATGGTTTTCCCTGTGATTCCTGCCTGACCTTCTGTACCACATACTTCAGCAGCATCTGAATGGAGATGCTTTCCTGTGGGAATCCTGGGATCCTGCAAGACAACAGTGTTGTTTAAGGGCTACTGAAGTTCTAAACTTTGTAGTTTCCTTTCAGCAGTATATGTTACCTCACCAGAGTTCTGTAATTATGTTTCAGTTTCATGTTTTTCCTCCTGGTATCATATTCCTTCTTCCATGATGGTCTCTGATTTGCCCCAGACTTCTCTCTATGGGTTATCTGTCTCACTTGGATCTTCCCATTTCCCTTCTCCCTCTGTGGAGCCAAGGGAGGGTCAGAGGTTCCTGGCACAGCCCTTCTGTGTTGGCATTCTCTGGGCTGTCTCTCTGCATCTGAGGAACTGGGAAAGGTGTGATGCTCCTGGCTCAGAGCAAAGGTCTGGATTCTGAGAGCATTTGGCCCTTTCCAAGATGAAGAACCACAGATCTTGACTGCTGTAGCCAGGATTTTGTTCAATGCACTGATGAGTTTACAGAGGTGCAGGACACCCACCCATGCACTGGTGTCTGTGAGCCACAGTGTGATCTGAACACGGAGGTGAACAAAGCTTCCTGGCTTTACCCCTAAGGAAAAAGACAAAGGTCAACCTTTTGGGGGTGGAAACTGAGTAAAAGAAGCCAGGAAATGATTTGATGCACCTTTTCCAAAGCCAGGGATTATAACTTGTTGGTTCCAGTGAGACTTTGATCTAGCCTGTGCTGATTTTGGTAGCTGGTCCTGTTAGAGCACATGTAATACTCATCCAGCTTGTTCTGTGGGGATGCCATGAAGCTGATTATGAAGCTGGTTATCATTAATCAGGTGGCTTTGTTGGGAAGTGCTTCTCATTGTATGGCAGCTGCCAGGAGGCTGCTGCCACTGGGCACCCAGGCAGGCTGGTACAAAAATACCCAACCTGCATAGGTGGGAAGTGCAGCTGCTCCTGCTGCAAATTCCCTCCAGGAGTCCTGCGTGGGGTTTGACAGCTGAGGAGACCCTGCAAAGTGTGCCTTACACTCAAGACAGAATTCTCAGTCAGCGACACAGGGGTTTGGCTCAGAACTGGAAGTGTCACCCAGGCAGGTATTGAGGAGCTCCTGCATTTCCTGGAGGTGTTTTATTTAAAAACACGTGGGACTAGAGGAGGCAGTTCTCTCCCTGTTGGGAGAACTTCTGCATAAAGCCCTGGAGCAGTAACATGAGCACAACGTGCATGAAAATGTCCCCTGGCTCCTGCAGGATCCTGTGACAATTTTCTTTAGTGCTGTCACTGTCAACCTCCCCGGCTGTCGCTTCTGAATTCAGTCCATAAAGGCCCCAGGACTGGGGCTGTGCCTTGACTTGTGTCTGTGAGGCACCAGGGACTCTCTGGCTGCTGTCAGTCATTGCAAGGAGCTCTGTTGTATTTCATCCAAGTTTGTGTTTTCTTTCACTGGAGCTCAAGTTTGAACATGAGAGATTTCTTTTTATTAAGTGTGAGAAAAGCTCAGGCTGGTCTTTTTCAGAGCGAGAATTTCTCTGTAGCTAGTGTGGCTTTAAAGGTGACATTTTTTGAGGAATCTAGAGAAAGAGGCACTTAAAAAACTAGATTCAAGACATACTAAAAATATCTCCAGCCAAGTTACCTCGGAAATTAGCTATTACTTCTCTTCAGTCAGGCTGATGCTGTGATGTTTATGTCTGCATAAACTATCCTGTGGATCATTCACTTCCTGGGGAGTGGAAGCCAGGATGGACAGCTCTGTTTGGGAACCCAGAGGAGAGGCCCTTTGGGTTAGTAGTAACCTAAATATTTTAACCTGGTTTGGTGATTGTGTCTGTACCCTGTGTGTGCTTTGTGTTCATGTCTGTCTCACCCAGTGATGGTTGTTCTCTAATATTTTTACAACTCATTGGCCAATTGGAATCAAATTTGAGGATATGGAGGCTAGAAATATTAGGCTTTCAGAAGTTTTCTTAAAATTAGGAAGCTAAGGAGAAGAAGGAGCTGTCTCCCTCTGATGCTGCCAAAGAGGGAAAGATTGCATCATCCACGTTTACATCAGGAGCCCCAAGTGGAAGTGGTAATCTCTAGACAATCAAGCCATTAAGTTTGCAGTAAGTTTAGGGATTTTTTATTTATTCTCACCTCCCTTTCCATCATGCTATCATGCTAAATGTGATGCCTGTTGGTAGTGTACGAGGAGAGGGGCAGAGCCATGGCACTGCCTGTGCCATGGCAGGAACATTCTCACTCCCCACCCCTGGCAGCAGAGCTATCAGCCAGGGTGGAGGTGCTGGGGACCAGCTTTTCAACCCAAGTTCTGATTTAGCAGAGTAACTCACCCCTATTAAGCTTCTCAGGCACAGCCCTCGGGTTTGTCGGCCTTGTCAAGTCAGGCCGTGAGGTTAAATCAGCACTCAGCAAAGAATTAAAGCAGAAGGGCTGAATCAAGAATTTCTAAATAAGTTTATCAGTGCTGGCTGGCAGCTCGCCAGAGTGAAGGCAGGAGCTTCAGCAGCCCTGGAAGTCAGGATGTGGGAGCTGCAGATATGAAGTATCACGAGAGCAATTTGGAAAAGCATCTCTTTGGAGTTTGATCACTGTGCATCATCCCATTTGCTGGTTTGCCTTCCCTGCAGCTCACCTGAGCTGCTCTGATGTTGCCAGGAGAATAGCTTTGACATGCATACAGCACCTAAAAATAAAATACACTTTAAATATTAACATGTTTCAAAAGTATAGATTCATTCAGGTTTTGAGAGTAATGATTGCTGAGTCATTCTGTAAGAACATGGAAAAAATGTAATGGGGAGCTGTGGAAGAATGCTATTCATCAGCAGCACAGGTGTTCAGCCATCTCCAAAACATTCAGCAGGCTGGGCTGACACTCTTCAGACAGTGAAATACTGTTCATTGCACGTTGCTGAACGTTGTTTGAGCATTGCAGGACTGATCCTGCTCATGAACCCACCCCTGACCAGCACCATGGCAGGGTGAGATAGGCATGGCTTGGGAAAGCTCTTGGAACTCTTAAAAGAATCTTTTAATTTATTTGCAAAGCTTCATGAGATTCTTAGTGTTTGCAGCTACAGGAAGGGAAAAACTGGAACTGAATGCTGGACCCTGACTGTTTGCTTTTAAAGCAGATGCCGTTTGGTACAGAGACTCCAAATATTTTTTCTGATTTATTGCCAAGTCTGACCTTGTCTCTTCATTCTGGAAGGGAGATAGTGAGGAATTTAAGAGCTCCAGAATCCCCGCTGTTGAATTCCATGTTTTTCTTTGTTTAGCAGTCTCATTAAAAGCTCTGATTTAATATTTTTCTTCCTTCTCTCTGAATTCAGGCCCTCTGTTGAAGCAGGTGGCTCAGATGAGTTGCAGGGACAAACTGACAAATCCAAAAGTGGAATTCACAGAACTCATCTGAAAAAAGGAAGATGAAAATAGCCCCAAGGCTGGTTTTGTAACCTTACACAGTTTGCAGAGCTGCAGCTTTGGCAGGCAGTGCCAGGGTTGCTTTTCCATTCCTTGGGAGATGGTAACCTGCAGGTGGGAATGCATCCTGAGTTCAGGTGTTGGCAGACTGACATAGGCGTGTGGCAGAGTGGTGGGAATGGGGCATGGGAGAGCTTGAGCACTTTCCTTTCTGATGACAGAGTTTTTACATTTTTCTCTTTTTTTAGTGAGTTATTTATTTCCTGACAGATGCAGCTTAGGGGACAACTGATGCAATTCTTGAGTTCAGGCCTCTTCCACCAGCCAGCACAGGTCAAAATGAAAATGCTGAAATACTGATTTTTAGTAACATCTGGGAAAGGGAAGGGTGAGATTCATAAAGGCTGTTTAGAGCAGGAGCAGGTGGAGGAGCAAAAAGGTCCTTTTGTGAAGCCATCCAGCAGGTGAGAGATGTGGAATCATTTTTACCCTGTGTGCTGCAGCCACTGCACTGAAAGACAGTTGCTCACACAGCTCCACAAACCCTGACTCCAGTGCTGAGTCCTGCTGCTGCCTCGATGGGCTGCCTGCCTTTTGCATATTGTCATGCTGGTGTTTCCATGCATGTGGGAAGGGAAGGTCCTGCTTGACTCTACAGCAGTTTGTGGAAAGGACTGGCAGGTTCATCCACTGAACACCATGAGTCCAATACAAGATATTCAAATCCAATTGCCTTTGAGCCCCAGGCAGAGGTGACTTTCAAGGGCCAGGATCCAAATCCTGCTTTGCAGCTTGGTTTCACAGTTGTTGGTGATGTTTTCTTTGAGTTCTCAGTCTCTGTTCCTGTAGCCTTTCAAAAGTATCAGATCTCTGCTGCCTTCTGCCAGATCTGATTCCTTTCTGATGTGAGATATCCCCGAACAACATTGTCCCCTGTATCTCTCTCTTTCTTTTTCACTATCTTGTTTCTCTCTGATTTCCATCCCTTGTTCCTATACCAGTTCCAACAGCTGTCCTTCCTTTATGCTCAGTGCCAGGTTTTGCCCACACTTCCCTGCCTGAATAATTCCATGCCCTCAGACTTGTTCAGTAACTCCTCAAGTGAACCCATGATTCCAGAGACTTCTCACCCAGGGCTGTAGATCCATTTTTCTCCAGCAGTAAGTACACACAGACATTCTCAGGGAGCTCATCTTCCCTTCTGATCTTATCTCCTGCCCTCCTTGACCCCTGCCTCCCTCAGAAGTGACTCCCTGCTGCCTATGAGATCAAAGTCATGTTTCCTGAAACCTTCTGGAAAACCCATATTATCTCCATTTGCTACTTTTCTCTCCTGTCTCTTCTCATTCCCTAATCTCTTCCCATTTCTCTTCTTGCCTTGTTCACTAAATTTGAATTATTCCAGGCTTCTATATTCTTCCCACCACTGTGTGTTAACTCATTCAGTCCAATCCCCAACTGGAATCCCTCTCTCAAATCCACCTGGCCAGTTCTTCCCCTGCCTTTCCTCTCAACAGCTGTCCTAATATATCTTACTTTGAGTAACCAAGCCCATGTAATTCCGTGTGTGTGTGTGAGCATGGAGACTTTCAGCACCAGGCAGTGATGTCTGTGAGCAGATGGTGAGTTAGTTGCCTGGATTTGGGAATCAGCATTCAAGAATGGTAGTCTGATTTGGACTAAATGTCCCAAACTCCGTATTTAACTAGAGAAATAGGATTGCAGGAAGGAGCTGTGTTTGAGATCTGCATTCAGCAGCAGCCAGGGCTCTGGGGAGTGTTGGGGAGAAGCTTTCTGGAATGTGGCTGTTAGCATATCAAAGTAGAGTAAACATGGAGATGATACCCTGCTTCCTCTGCTCCAGTTAATTAAGGCACTCCTCATGTCTCCTTGGATGGAGAGGATTTATTAATGTGCTGTCATCCAGGGAAGTGATGGTTTGCTGAAAGGGAGGAGCCGTTAATGGCATGGAGGATGTCACGCTGAACAAAGAGCAGATGTCAAGAGACAGGGGGGTTCTTTTATCTCCTGCTTTGCTGAGGTCTTAGATCCCATGTTTTATCATAAAAGCTTAGAAAAGTAGGGCTGGGAAGAACTTCAGGTGGGATTTTAGTGCATTCCTTTGCTGCAAGGCAAGATCAGTGGTACCTGTGTCACTGATGGATATCTGCTCCATGAGGCTGAGCAGGGTGCTTGTTTCCAGCTTTCTCTGAAATCCAGTGAACACCACACCTCTCCTCAGGTATGGTCAGTGTGGTGAATATTTATGTTTGTGATCACAAGTCCTATGAATGGCACTGGAAAGGAATGTGGTTTCAGAGATGCCTGTGCCAAACCTCTGAGGGTTTCCAAAGCTCATGTGTTCTTATAATGCAGCATGAATAATGTTTTTGTAGGCCTTGGTTAAAGGGGTCTTCTTGGCCAAAAAATGTGGTAGAACATCTCTTAGCTTTCTTATCTCTCTGCATTTGGTGTCTGAAACAGCTTTTGCTGGTGTGGGTGAGGACAGATATCCTTGAAACTAGGGGAGATCTCAATCTCTAGAGCTTTTCTACTGTCTGGGCAGCCCCCTCTGCCTAAATCAGTGAATTAGCAGAGTGTAAATCCAATGCAAATAACATTGGAAAAAGCTCTTGCCATCTTGGGGAATGTCTGGGGAGGGGGGGCAGGTTGGTGAAGGAGCAGATAAACGATTCATCCATTAAACTTGTAAAACCTCAGGAGGGTTCCCGAGAAACAGAATAGCCCTGCAGAAAGTCTGAAAGGTAAAGCTGAGGGCTGGCCGTGCTGGGGAGGGGATTCCACATGTTCCATTAATTGCTGTCCTGCAGGGTAATTAAACAGAGAAAAGGAAGATAGCGAAAGCACTCCTTTAAGCTCTGATGATTAAATCTTGCTGCCTCTGCAAGTTTACAGACATGAAGAGGTCTTGCCTCACAAAGGTATTTTTATCAGGAAGGTACTGAGGAGGGCAGCTGGTTTAGGTGTCAGGTAATTTGTTTGGAAATGGGGCAGTGCACTCCTGCCTGGGCTCCAGCGTGGGATGAAAGAATTGATTGAGAAGTTCTGTTGAGCTGCAGTGGTGCCATAGCTAAAATTTGGCTGTTCCTGCCTGAATCACAGTTCTTTCACGAAGATTAAGGCATGTGGTTGAATCTGGCTTGTTCAGCTCGAGCCCTGGTCTTGTGAAATATTACCCAGGGCCACTCATTAGACCCTTGGGTGTCATATCAATATTCAATGCCAAGTATCTCTAGTTATTCCTAATAATAAGAAAACAATCTCCTGCTGAAGGTATTGAGCATTTCACTCATTTGTGCTATGAGGACCTTGTGTTCTGAGGAGTTTATCCTTGTGAACTCCAGAGACTGGTACTGTGAATATCAGGGAGAGATTTGATCTGTTAGTCCTTCAGGG
>WAAG01032657.1:0-73502 GCA_013390105.1 Tichodroma muraria
TTGGTATATCTTAGAAAGACTATTAAGATGATGTTTTCATTGTATTTTAAATTATGATTTATAAGTGGATAGGCAAAATAAAAGAGGACAAGAGTCCCCTCTGACATCACCTGGTATGACAAGGACAGCTTTCAGAAAGAGCAGAGTGACAGCCTCCAATCTGCTGCTTGTGGATGGTCCCCAGCCTGAGCACAATTTTAGTAAGGCCATCAGTAATTCAGGCACACCAACAATTCAGCACCATCAGCCATCAAATGCCCCGGGCTGTAAACGTTGTAGTTCACTGGTGTAACTGTCCTCCTGGTCAGTATGAAATGGTCTTTTTAATTCTGTGATCTAGCAAGCACTTGCAAAACCAAAGAACGTGCAAATTCTGCTCAAGGTGACCTCTAATCTGCTTTCTGGTCACTGCAGCTGCACCAGGGTTTACTGGTGTTAAATGGTTTCTGATCAAGGTCGTGGTTCTAACAATTAGTCTGGGTTTATTGGGAGTGACTACTTGGGTCACTGCCATGAGTAAGACATGTTCTCAAGGGTTGGCTCAGGAGTCTGGTTAGGTTTGTTCTCGATGACCAGTCTGTCTAGGTAAGCTATTTTTCTCCTTGAGTCTATTCCCAGAGCATCTCTATTCAATGTGAAATTACAGAATCACATAATGTTTGGGGTTGGAATGGATCTCTAGTGATCATCTAGTCCATCTCTGGCAGAACAGGTACTCCGGAGCAGCTTGCACAGGTCTGTGTCCAGGCTGGATTTGAATATCTCCAGAGAAGGAGACTCCATGGCTGCTCTGTTGCAGTACTCAGTCACCCTCACAGTAAGGAATTTTTTCCTCATATTTAGATGGAACTTCATGTGTCTCAGTTTGTGCCCTCTGTCCCTTGCCATGTCACTGGGCAGCACTGAAAAGTGCCCATCATTTTGACCCCAACCTTCATGATATTTCTATGCATTGGTAAGATCCTCTCTGTGTCTTCTCTTTTTCAGGCTAAATAGAGTGACTAGACAGCCTTTCCTCATAACAGAGATGCTTTAATCCTCATGAAATGTAGAATCATAGAATTTCCTGAGTTGGAAGGGAGGTGTTGTCCTCCAGGATTCCCAGGTCTTTCTCTGCAGAGCTGCTTTCCATCAAGTCAACCCCTACTGGTGCACAGGGTTATTCCTCTCTAGCTGTATCTCACCTGAGAACATGATAGCTCTTTGTGGACTGAAATCAGCTTTAGTTAACTCAGAGTCTTGAAAATGGCCCTTGTGATCAATGAACTGAACAGAAAAACCTCTAATCAACGGAGAAGCTGTTCTCTGAGGCTTGGACTTCTAAAATTAGAGGAGGAATGGAACCTTAGTTATTACACTGTGGATTTTGACACATTCATGGAAATAATTGTGACAGCAGAGATGTAAACCTGGAATTAAAACTCGTGATGTGAAGACTGCAGTGTCAGATATGCTAATTTCTAGAAGGGATCTGAAGGGAGACTACTGAAATGTACCTACTACATTTAATCTGCATTTCTTCTGAAAAAGAAAAGGATGTAGCTTTTTTTTTCTTTCTTTCTTTCTCATTGGCTTTTGAGTAAGTTTTCAGACTTCATAACTTACTTGGAGTACAAGAATTTTCCTGAAAAAAAACCAACTTTGATTTTTACAGTGCTGTTCCAGAGACAGAGTAATAATTAGAGAATGAAAGAAATATTTAATCCAACTCACTGACAGGGACTAGGAGGGTCTTTTTTTTTTACCATGTTTCTCTTTCTTCCACGTTGGGTGATATGGATTCTTAGAATAATGCCTTGGGGAGTTTTTGGGCTGAAAAATATCTGCTTGTGGAGATCAGAGTACTATGTTTGAAACACTTGTGTAAAAATTACTGAGAAATGCAAACCTGTACTAATAGACTTGCTACACAGGTGTCATTCATCTACTACAAATACTGAAATTATTTGTAGTAGACCTCCATACTTTATTTGTGTCTCTTTTAGGGAACTTCAAGCTACTGGCACCCTTGATTCCATGTTTTCTTTACCTACATTTGAGGGGAATGGGAGTTATACTTCAGGCTATTTGTCCATAGGGGAGTGTACTAGGAAAATACTAATTGTAGCTGACTGTTCTAAGTTTGGTATCTGGTGCTTGTAGTCTTTGTTTGCAGGGCTTGAAGGACTCAGGGTGCTTCTGCAGCACACGATACTGTAGTGTTCGCTGTCTTGCACCGACTCTCTCAAAATATCATACACACACAAGATGCCTGGTGTAGTAAAGGGGTAGGAAAAAATATGGGCTTGGAACAGTCATCTACACTTAAGAGCATCCCATTTCAACTGAGAATGAGCTTGAATATAAGCATAATTCCTCAGTGAAGGTGCCTGGGAGCTGTGCAGGCTGGCAAAATGGTCACGATGGCTAAAGAGTTAATGCTTTGCTAGTGAAAGGACATATTACTTATATTCATTTGCATGGTTGGGAGTAAGCCTGGACTATTTGTATGAAATTACTCCAGCTTTCGACTTCTTGCTCTTATCTGTTACACCAGACTTTCTCTCAAGACTCCATCTTTTCCCACTCATTCGAATTTCCTGCCAAGAGTGTGCAAAGGAATGCTGTCTGCTGCTGCTTGTGCTCTTCCTCCTTGACTAAATTAATGGTTTGCCTTCAGGCTGGAGACTAGCAGTAAACCGACAGAGGAGTGGTATTGGGCTTTTTGTTCCTTGTGCTCTCTGCTGTCCATACTCATGATGTCCCATTGATGATAGCAACAGTGGAGACTCTAAAATAGACAAAAATCCTCAAGCTGGGGAGCGTGCTTTGAAGTGGCGGGTGGCCTTGGCTGAATTGTCTGCTGTTAAGCTCCTAATGTTGCCATGGATGCAGGAGTGGGAGCAATATGGGAGGGGGAGAATGGCTCTCTGGTCCAAAGTAGCTTAATACTGTAGGCAAAAGCCAGCAGCAGCAGAGGGGAGTAGATCCAATTTAAATGAGCTGGGAAAGGAGCTGCTTAGTTCTGCTGGCTGTCCTTGACAGCTGAGGACAGTTGGTGTACTTGCTAGATGCATACAGGGTCCTGTCTGCCCCCTCTGCCTAAGGGCAGGTGCAGTGGCAACGTGCTTGACAACTCACAAGGTGTCACATCATTAGCCTGTAATCTGCAGCGATTTATCGTGTGCCTTCTGTGCTGTACTCCCTGAGTGGTCTAGGCAAAGTGAGAGTGCTTTCAGGTCACACAGGTCACTGTCTCCTGTTGATCTTAAATCAGCACAAATTTGTAGCATGTTGTAAACAGGGCAAATGCGGCAAGTTGTCTGCTGCTTTCCTCTTCATTACCATGAGCAGCTCTGTGAATCACTGTCTTGCACAGCTCTCCCTCTTGGAGAGTGCACTGGATGCGAAGGGTGCTGGCAGTCCCCTTCCCCATTCACCCTGACCTGCCTGCGTGTCCCGTGGAGAGACAGGGAGGGCCCAACTCTGACCTTCCATGCCACATCCTTCCTCTCATGTCAGACAAGTCCTGCAGAGCTCAGTGACTCCTCCTCATGTACTGCCAGAGCTTCCATTGCTCTCCCACCCACAGCTCCCTGGGCCATGGATTAGGAGTTGCAAACACACAGGAGAGGGTTTCTGCAGCAGAGTCTGCTCCACAAGCAGCTCTTTGGTAAGTACCCTGAGAGGACTGGTGCCTCTGAGTTTCCACAGCAAAGAGAAGAAATCCATGCAGGCACACCTCATCTCTTTTCCATCTCTTTTAGAGTGTAAGGATGTGGGTCAGCCCTGTGATATCCCAGCATGGGCCACCACCAAAGCTCCAGCTCTCTGAGAACCAGTCAGCAAGCAGGGCTTTGCTGAAGTCCTCTAAATCTAGTGAGATGCTCCTCTAGTCCCACTGATCCTTCCTCCCTCTCTGTTAGTGACTATGGAAAGATTTTGTGTCTGACACAGGAAATATGATTATTTCCCAGGGATGTGGTGTGGGGCTATTCACTGGTGCTCTGGACCTTTGTCTTCTGTACTCAGCACACATGTAGGAAAATGGGATATATCCATTTCCCTGGAGGAATGGGATCTCCAGCAAGATGCCAAACTAAGTATTTCCAGTTCTAGCTAGTGCTCATTGCTGTATGGGAAGAGGAGCAAACAGTGGGAGCAAGAATACAGAATTTCCATATGCCTTCACTAAGTGAATGGTTTCAGAACAAGTTGTTCCCGAGTTATCACATCAAAGGCTTCAAACTATCTGCAGCACAAACACACCCACTTTAGGCAAATGAGCTTTTTGTTCACTCAAATCTCAGCACTTCATTCAAGTATCAGCTTTTCCACATCCTACTGTCCTGAAGCTATGGATGTATAGAATAATCCTGCCATGAATGCTGAAAAGCCTTAGTCAAGTGCTGAATTCCTCTCTTGAGCAATGTCTTAATAGGGGCAGATTGGCTCAGTTTGTTGCACACTGAGATGCTCAGATCTGTAATCTGGGCATAGCAGAAACTGGGGTGCCCAGATTTGTTAGAGTGGGGGCTGGCTCCAAACCTGTTGCATGTGAAGGGAGCAGCTTTCTAGACTGGCTTGTACCAGAGAGGCTTGAACAATATAACTCTTGACAGCAGCCCAGCATCAGCTCACAAAAATCCTGCCATGCTTAAAGGTAAGAGCATAGCTTATGAGGAAAGCCACAGGGCTTGTGATAATCAAGATCCACTAGTCTGGAGAACTGGGATGAAATTTATCTGGGCTTCTAAGATAAGAATTGGATGTTACAGAGCAGACTTTGCACACAACACACTCAATGGCTGCAGCTGTCCCTTTGAGATCCCTATGGACTTGAAGTCTCTCATAGTGGGACAGTGAGAGACATGTGCTAATCAGAGACCTGTTCACATAATCTTGAGGCTGCAAAGGGCTAACTGCTTTGCAGTGCCTCATTTCCACCTCCCTTCAAACTTAATCTGAAAACACCTGCTCAGGTAAGCCTCTCTCCTTGCCTGCTCTTGTTTGGTTGATATATGAAGGCTTCAAGTAATTCATTGTGTGATGTTTCAGCGTCACTGTCTTGCTGCATTCTGTCACTCGCTTAGCACTGGCTGTAGTACATCACGAGGCCATCTGCACTGCTCACTATAGTACCAAACTGAACTGTGCTGCAGTGTGTTGTTTCTGTGTATTGTGAGTGAGTCGCGCCAGGGCAGGTACGGAGAGCAGAGTAAGAAAGGAAAACCCCATTATTGCCCTCTGAGGCAGCTGTGTCCTCTCACACCTAGAGTTTACAGATGCTTCCCATAGAAAATGAGTCCCATGACAGGCAGCTGTCCAGGTGGTGGGCTTGGATCTTTCACCATGCACAGCCTAGATTTCATGGCAGCGGGGCGGGTGCCAGTGGGACAAGTTTCCCTGCTGAACCAGGTCTCCAGGGTCAGCCATCCCCGGGGAACTGCTGGCTCTGGGGCAAGTCAATCCCTCTGTGCACCTGTGCAGACCTGTTTCTGGTGTTCTGTCTTCTTCTTTTTAGCGGTACTGAAAACTCTGGAAACGAAACTCCATCCCCTGACAGCAGGCCAATTCAGCTGCAGATTCCTTTGTGCCTCTGCCAGCAGTGCACACCAAATGCAGAGCTTGAAAGAGTTGCAGCATCCAAGTCCCTGCTTCTATTTCCTCTGAACTCTCCAAGTGATTCCTCTTTCAGGATGAAATTTCTTACACTTAGTCTAAGCTCAAAGGATTTGTTTAGAAGTTGTTATGGTTTTCTTGACAAAATTGATCTGGCTATTTCTGAGTTACACAAGAGGAGAAATATTTTTTTAAAAAGAGGCCGAATATATTGTTATGAATATTTATATNGCTTGTTACAGATTAAAAAAATAGATTTTACTTCCATGTGTGATTGAATCTATTAATAACCATGTTTTTCAGAAGTTAGTGAACTAGTTAAGCTCTTGACTACTGAACTCAAAATGAACCACAAGCACCAACATATCAGTAAAACTGATTTTTCCTTCACAAACACCATGGGAGTGAGGAATTGCAAGTAAGATTGTAACCATACAGCTGGAAGCTGTATTTCAGAAACATTTTCCACTAGCCTTAATTTCATCTGCGTGATTTCAAGCTTAGCTTCAGTCACCCTGTCCACCAGCCCCCACGTGTGTGACCTAGTCAACCGTGTTCCTTCCCAGAGCACGCCTGCTCTGCCCTTTCCTGTCCCCACAGCCCCCCACCAAAATTCCCACTGACACCACATGGCTCAGCAGCAGGGAAGAGATACAGGGACACCCCTTCTTTCAGTGTACAGCCACAGGCTGGAAGACACCGGCTCATATCAGGTCTGGATTAATGATTCCTGAAGCGAGCTATTCACTCACAACTTAGCTAAGAGTGTTCAGTCAGGCTAGAAATTTTATTAATGAAAGGTTAAAATGGGAATCTTTTTCCGCTAGAAAATACTGACTTGGAAAAAAAAATAAAATTGCCTGAGGTATTCATGTGGTATGTTTAAAAATTTCAAGGAAAAGCATTTTCAAAAACTCTTTTAGAAGCTTTTCGTCAGAGTGAAAATGCATACACAGTACAGCAAAGGACTGGTTTTTTTTCACACAGGTTTTAAAAGTGATTAAAATAAAATGTGTTCAGTAAAACATATTTTGGATTTCCAAATTCTTCAATTTAATTTGAGAATTAAATTCCTATTCATTTTGGGCTGAGGAAAATAAATATTAATCAGCACGACATTTATCTTGCATGCTTAGGATATAAGACAAAAGGAGCATGCTCTGTCTGCAGAACCTTCTCCTTCCTCTCATTCACCAAGAACTTTTGAACTTGTCCAATGTTTTTGCATAGGAGTATGTACAGAAAAGAAAGTCCTACTTTCTTTCGATCCAAAGATTGCAATATGAAGCACCTGTTACTAAAATATGGAGAAGCTTCTTGCAGCTGAACATTGCCCAGGGGAAACCAGACTTTGGTAATCATCGTGAAATGTGTGAATGTGGTGTTCTGGGGCTGCAAGAAAGACTTCATGCCCAGTTCTGATTTGGTATGTTTGAATTAGGATGGATTCCGGGAGTTACAGGTAAGGATGACACTGCTGAAGAGATCCACTGGGAGTAATGAACTAATCAGGAAGTATGTCTTTGGCTGACAGTAGCAGAAGCAGCAGCATGCCTTTGTCTGAAGGCATGTAATTAAAGAGTATTTACAAACTCATTATATAAAGAAGTTATAAACTCAGTAAATACACAATTTCCACAAAGCAGTACATGTGACTAAGCAGTCTGTGCTGCTTTCTGTGTCTGCTTTGCTTCATGGTGTTGGACAAGCTGTTTTACTTCTTTCCTTTTGGATATCTTTGTTAGGTGGCCTGGACTTCTCGCTTGCATGTTTATTCAGCATCTATCACAGTAGGAGGCCGTGGATGTGACTGTAATACAAACAACACTGACAAATCCATGTTTCCATGGTAGGCTAAAAATCTTTTCCTTCTGTACCAAATAATGGCAAGGGTAAAAAGTACTTACTTTACATCTGTAGATCAAAAAGCTTCCTGAGCACTTCCTGTAAAAGCTTTCCTGTAAAGTGGCACTGACTTAAATTGTGCTATGTGAATTGGCAGCCGGTTGTGGTCTGAACTTTTATCTCCTGGATGCTAATTTTGTGAACACTGTCAGTTTCTGTGGGAAGAATGATGATAAATCTTCTGTACACTTCCCCCAAAAAATAAGGATACAGCTGTTGGTTGCTATGTCCAAAGATAAAGAGGGGCAGTGATTTTTACCCAGTCCAGCTTACCAAAATCCAGCTTCTGCATTCCAAAATTCAAAAGAGCTGTTCCATGGTGGAAGACCAGTCCTTTGTAGTACATACATGAGTCACTCTTTGCTGAGAGAGAGGGTATCCTCCTCCTTACAAATATAAAATGGCTTTCCCTTCACTGCATTTTAGAAAAGTGCACATATATACTGCTTGTTGTCCAAACCTTTTGTGCTCACCTGAAACACAGGTACAGCTCGTGTCATGCCTTTAAACCTGGTTCCCTGGTGCTCTCTGAAGAGACTCTATGGTGTGGGTCTGCTTCCACTCACCACATTGGGATGGCTTCCAGAAAGAGTGCCCCTCAGAGCTGGACTCCACACACGTATGTGCTGAGCTTCACACAGTACCTCTCTTCCTCTGGATTAAATTGCTCTCCGTGAAAAATATTCTGCAGTTTTTTCCTCATCAAACTCCAGGTTTTTTGATTCCCAAATAGAAAGCAAGAATTCCCGAGGGAGTCTTTAGGCATGAATACCAGCGTGATAGGTAGAAGAGCTTTGCAAGACAAGCGAAAAAGCTGTTAAGTCTCACCTTTCTTTGGCTTGGTTAAGAGCAATTTATTTCTCTGCCGCGACGCTTGTTTGGGGCACATAGTGCTTTTTAAGCACTGCCATCAAGTTTTCTTAGTTTGAAGCACCTGGGTCTTGAGGGAAACATCACTCTTCCAGGGCTACTACTGTCTTTCTTCCAAACACAGTTCAGAAAATGGATTTTTTTCATGACAGTCTTCAGTAGTGTTGGAATGAAAATACTGCAACAGCCTTTAAGCATAAACTTCAGCCTCATCTTCTTTTCAGCAAATTTAAACTCTCTTCTCATGCACTATAACCTGTATATTACTTCTTGATCTTGATGCTGTTGCCTCTAGGTTGATGTTCTTTTAGACACAGCCAAGTGCCCTGGACGACTGACTTCCTCCTTCCTCAACGGGAGGACTTTCTTTGTTTCCAAATAAATATAAGACAACACTGCCTTTTTACTTTAGTTTGGCTTGACTACCGCCATTTCACCGTCAGAGAGTACAATATTTTTCCAAAGGTATGGTTATCTCCATTCCTCAGTTCCATATTTGAAGACTTCTCATAGGGTTACTCTGTTCCATGTGTTGTTCCAGACCTTCAGACCTGGGATAGCAGTATTTAAAACTCTGTGCATCTCTTAAAAGCATATGTGCTCCCTCTGGACTCTGGAAGAACAGTGTCACTCTCCATGTATCCTCTCCCGAAATGCCACCAGCCAAGCACATCTCTGATCTTCACAGGGAGCATGGGATGAACCCTCTTGCAAACTTTGCTTTCTGTCTTAGGACGGGACTCTGGCTGTAGATGTCCCAATATCTCCCTGCAATGTTGCTGAGAAAGGAACCACATGCTATTTTGATGATTAGATTCTAGCTTGGAGTTGCAGGAAAGGGCTGAAAGATCCATCTCCCTCTTGAAGCCGGATGGATGAACTGAAGCAGCAGACAGAGCCTGGAGGGAGAGAAGAAAGAACTGGTATGAATATTAATACATATAAAATATATACTATGTGATGCATCTCTCTTCTCACACATCCAATGATCATCTATCCTCCCTCACTCCCCTCCCCTCTGCTCTGCTTCACTATGTCTATGGAGTAAATGTTGGATTTACATTTTCAGTCTATTTAAATCTCTCATTTTTGCTGCAGTGTAGCAGGGGAAAAGCCTTAACTCTCTGTTTGCTGTGCTATATCTGTCGAGCAGTGGAAGAAAGCAAAGCTTTTCTCCAAGGTCTTCAAATATTTCTATAAACTTTTGGTCTTTATTCCCTATAGTCCCAACTGGGCAGAGGTCACTGAATCTAGCTGCACGTGTACTGCAATTTTATGAATCCAATACCTTTTTTCCACCCATGCATATCTTTAAAATAAAATGTTTACAATACTGCATGATTACCAGTTAGCAGTTCTTGGAATCTTTGCAACAAAAGTCCTTCTTCGTCTCTTGGCCTTCTGCAATGCTGAGGAGAGTTAATACACTCGAGCACACATTTAAAGGAAAGAGGTTCAGTGATGTAGCTGAGCTTGCCACCTACCTGTCTGGGAGATCCCAAGTGGAAATAATGTGAATTCATTTCGCATTGAGGCTCCTTCCGTGGGCTGTCAGGGCATGAACTGTAGACCTGAGCCTGCTCTAGAGCTCTTCCTGTGCTTGTAAATTCTGGGATAAATGCAAAAGCCTTCACATTCTGCTTGGATAGAAATTCTTGGGCAAAACTGCTTCTTTGTCTGAATAGAGTGATGCATCATAAACCTGACAGTTATTTTTTTCTGTGTTTGTATTCATGAGACCTCTTCTTGGTCATGCAATAGGATATTTGTAAGTTTTCAGAAATGGCTAGTGGAACAAGGAACAAAAAATAAAACTGGTGTTAAAATAATTCATAGTATTAAGGTTATCCTGGATTAAGGTTCCCGTTCAGACTTGACTAAGCAAAAGATGACTCTAGTGAGAACTTCAGCATTGGATTCCATCCTTCCTCTTCCTCTTGCAACCTTCCTAAGAAGCAATTGCATGCAAGAGGGGAGAGGACATGGATGATTTTAGGCAGATGTGTCCCTGAGGCCGCTCTGTAAGCTTTTACTGGGATTGGGGGAACATTCTATCAAGAAACCAGTAAGAGATGTTACATCTTAAATTATCAAGAATGCAATAGGAAATGTTGAATAGAGGACAGGTTTTGCAAGACTGGAAAGCATCTCACGGGCTGAAGGATGCGGTCAGGCACCGACATCAATCATGATCCCAACAGTTAGCAGGGGTGCTTCAGGCACAGGCAATCGGCCATTTGTCTCTTTCCCACTTGGTATGGAAATGGGCACAACTGGAAAAAACCCTGATCCCAATCTGGTGGGCAGGGTGCTGCCAGGGGAAAGCTGATGGGTGACTG
Source organism: Tichodroma muraria (assembly GCA_013390105.1). NCBI lineage: Eukaryota > Metazoa > Chordata > Aves > Passeriformes > Sittidae > Tichodroma > Tichodroma muraria. Next base: position 10,716 of record WAAG01032657.1, read on the forward strand.
GTACTCTGACAACTGCACCGTAGTACTGTGTGACATGGTCACAATCGTATGGCTCCGTGGGAATGGGTGGCAGAGGCAGGAGAAGAAAGCAGGGACCTTGTGTGGCAGCTGAGCAAATCCTGCAGACCCCCTGAACTCCACTCTTGCATTTCCCCACATATAGAGACAAAAGCAAGCCAACTACCTTGTCTCTCACCTCAGAGGAGCCTGGTCTCTGAAAGGCTGCGTCTCTCTCCACTGCCCAGGGTCAGAGGAAGAGCAAGGCACCGCTGCCTCCCCTGCCAGCCAGAGTGCAGACAAAGCAGCCATTCCTGAACAACTGCCTCAGAAATCTACTTTTCATACTGGCCTGAAGGCAGAAGAAGATGGATTCCAAAGGGCTGCTGTATGATCACCTGGTGTCTTTGGCCTGTAGGGAAATGGGAGTAGGTCCTAAATTTTTTGCTGATCTCCATCTTCCCCTTCTGCCAGAGTTTGCAGTGAACACTTCCAGAAGGTGCTGGCTTTTTAAGATGCAGTTTTGGCATGCTGGGTTACATTTCACAATGATTCTTGTATTGTGGCTGTACCCAGCCTTTGCATGCCACATTGCAACAGTCTTCTTTGCGGACATGCAAGAGCAGGTGGGTGGCAAGTCAAGTTGTGAGGCAGCCACTCACAACTAAAATATCTCACAAATAAAATATCCCTTAGCTTGTCTTTCCTCATAGATCACTGCCCAATATGTGTGCTGAGTGTGGAATGGGCTTTCTGTGTACGACTGTAGGATAGGGTTATTAAAGGCCTTGATAAAATACACATGCAAGGAGAATTGTGGAGTGGGAGGAGGAAGAGGGTGAATTAAGGATCTCCAAACAGGCTTAGGCCCAAGTGTTTGCTAACAAGTGAGTGCTTAACTTGGCAACACTAATAACACTCTCTTATGGTAAGTTTATATATGAGCAAGAGGGAAGATGAATCACATTGCAGAAATAAAGTCAAGCACTCAGCGATGCTGAGAATTGGCTTTGGTGGTTAAGGAAATAAAGGGCCCTTCAATCAGGGAGCAGAGAGCTAATTGTCTCATTATCTTATCTGCCTGGGTTGTATTCCCCTGAGGACAGGGTGGGAGATGGAAAGGAGACAAATGGAATAAATGAAACAGTCCTTTGGGAGGAGGATTTTCCCTAAGAGCAAGGGCTAGTGGCTGTATTGCAGCATGCCTGGCTGCAATAGCTCCAGGGCTTGGCTGCTTTAAAAGGTGAACCTTGGAAGGTGGTGGGAAATACCCTGGTACAAAAGAGCTGGGGAGAGCTGAGGGAGCATGACTGGGGAGATTTCCTCTCTCTCTGCTTCAAACTTCCCTGCCCCACTATTCCTCATGTGGTTTTAGCACTTTAACATCATGGTACTGTGGTTTTCATATTGAGAAGTATTTATCAGACTTGAGAGACCAAGCTAAAAGTAATACCCCTGGAATAATCCCAGAACCTCTTGGCAAGGCCACTGGGGATCAACTTGCACTGGCATATAGCATCCTGGGAACAATAGTACCCATGAGATATTTCCATAATTCAAAAATATATAGCTTTAGGATTTACCATTCATATTGTGTTTGATCCTGCAAGGTGTTCTAACACTATTTTAATATGAGGGAGCAATGTAACACAAGGGGCCTTTCCATCAATTTCAAAGAAAGATCTTTGCACCAGCAAGTTTATATTCAGCAAGACATATCTTCTGTGGGTTTTTATGTCTACAAATCTACTTGCATACTTCAAATGACTTCTTGCCTTTTTTTTTTTTTTTTTTCCTCTTGGAAAGGGAGTATTTCTAGGGTTGCTTCAGAGCTTCCAGAGAAGGTGTTGGTTGCTGAATCACAAGATTTATTCTGCCACTAGAACTAGCAGCAGTGTCTTTTGGAATAGCTGCTCTTGTGAAACTTCCTTGCAAAGGCTCTGTTAAAACTGGAAGGAAGTGAATTTCAAGGGCTGTGCTGTGCTGTTCTGCCTACAAGCCCTGGGGCTTTGGGAAGAGGAGTTATCAGGAGATGTATTCTAATACAGACCTTCACCCAGCTTGGGAGGTTTGCTGAATACCAGCCTGCTGAATTTAAGCTTGCTCCTGAGATAATATGGCATTAGTCCCAGTGGGTATAATCTTATAAACTTATAGGGAAATACAGAAATAAAAGGGACTCTTGTAGATACTAATAGCTGTGAGTCAGGCTTTCTATGAGTCAATGGATGCTGACTGCTGAGATAATTCTCCAACCTACATGTTGCTGTGGAACCTGGAACTGCATCCAAGCTTCTTGATATTATCCACCATAATCATTAAACTGCCCAAGATCATCCTGAAATTAATGAAGATGTGGCTTCTTCAACCCTGGACTTAGCGATGTCTTTTAGAGTTGCAGTGCTGAAATATCACTGGGAGGAGGATTGTCTTCAAAACATGACTTAATTACAAAAAAAAACTCCTTTGAAAGAATTTATGCTATTTCTGGTTTGAAATAATTTCCTGGTTTGTCTTTTAAATAGCTAAGAAGCCAAACCATTTCCCTTGATAAAACCTGATAAACTGCTTATTTGATGTGAAATTTAATGTTCTGTTTTGGGGCCGGAGGTATAAGGTAGGGATCTATTCAAATCTGAGGCTGATCACAGCAGGAACCCATTTGCTGTCTAATTCCACTGATTTCATCAAGTCTGTTAAAGGCTTCCAGCCTTTTGAGAGCTGGTTGCAAAATATCCATCCAGAGATGGGACTGCACTTAAAATTTTGACCACGGCCTCAAAGAAAAAATCCTTTGGGACAAAGGCTTCTTGGGAGGTTTTCTGAGACATCATCCTCAGTCATTTTGCTTACTGTTTATGAAAGTTATGTTTTGAAAACCGAGGTCCCCATCCTGTGGATGTCCCTGGAATGGAAGGGATGTCCACAAGGGAAGCCAGTGAGCAGTAGCTGCTTTGCCCTCTCTTCCCATGCTGACGGCCTCTCAGAGAGATTACATACCTGTTTCTATGCCATCTGCCATTTTCACTGTTTTCTCCCTCCTCATGTAGGTGTCTGTTTCTATCTCTCTAAATCCCTTTGCCTTTTCCAAAGAGGAAAATGTCATGATAACAGGGTGTGTGGGGGTAATACAGGCTTTTGGAGTCTGCAACCATATTGGGCTGTCATCCAGCCCACCACTGATCTCAGAGGGAATGAATTCACCATCTGTAGAGAGTCCGTGTGTCTCACTGCAGCCATCTGTTAAGCTCCTCAGCCCACTTGCACTCTGAACAATGGCAGAGCCTTTCTGAAAACCTGTAGGAGATTGTCCCTCCCTCCTTTGGGTGACAGTGCACTCCTCTGAAGATGAGTATCTGTGGTTCTGCAAGAGACACACCTTTTAGTGGCAGAAGAAGTATTTGTGCTCCCAATCTGAGCACTGTAAAGTGCATGAGGAGCTGAGCATGGATTCCTTGAGGTTACTGAGTCTCTGGGACTACTAAGTTTCTCATCATCTTTGGAATGAGGAAGATCTTATAACCTGCTCAACTTACTATGCATAGATGGTTCTTCTCAACTTCCTGTTTCAGCAGGATAAAACAACATGAATCCTGCTCTCCTTCACTTAGAGAGGACACCACAGATGAAATCTTGGCAGCACCACGCTGTTGACTTCAAAATGAAACTGATGCACAGGCCCTGCCTACTCTGTTATTCTGGTCCATGCTTCAGTGTGAATCATTTATCAATCAATCTCTTCATTCCTGCAAGCACTCCTATTTGCCTCTCATTTTGTAAACTGCCAGGCAGCAGGGTGTAAGTACTCAGTGGTCTCCAATGTCACAGAGGCAATCTAGATATTGCACTTATTAAAAGGCTTAGTCTGCCACAAGCTTATGAAACCAGGCTATTTTTTCAGAGGCTCTTCATTAAGGCATGACTTAATTCAGGTATGTCTTTTCAAATTCATTACTGCACTGACCAGTCATCTGCTTTGCCTTCACGGAGCTAAATCAGAAAGCTGCTCTATCTGGTGGTGGCTTCTCTCCTAAGGCAAGGACTTCATCTGGACCCAACACCAGAAAGCTGAAACAGCTCCAGAAACAGGGCTGCCTAGTTCCCCTACTCCCACGTGTCTTCTTGGCTTACCTCAGCTGCCTCCTAAGAGCTGCTGCCGCTTCTAAAACCACGTGATCCCTGGGTTTGCAGGGTGTTCCCAGATTTACTAGGTAATTCCTGTCTTCCTCCACCCACACCGACATTACTTGCCAGACTCTGAAGGAAAGAAGGAAAACTTCTCAATTAACATTTAAGAGAGAAACTTGCCTTTATTTCACTAGAACAGAGATTTGATCTTTTTGCCACTGTTCCTCCACCTCTGTCCTTTGGTGGAGTCCATGTGGGAAGAACCTCTCTTTTTTATCCTCTCACCTGCTGCTACCTAACCTTTGCAATCATCATACCAGCCCCAGGGCAGCTGTCTCTCCAAATTCTGGTTTGGGAAATGAAGTCCTCACAGAAGATATCAGAGGGGAAAAGACTCAGATATGAACTGAAGCAGGGAAGGAAAATCTGTTGCCAGCCAGGAACAGGGCTTTGCTTGCAAAGGGGGGGGTGCCCTGATAGAGATGTCTTCTGCCACTGAATGCTACTGTAAACAGGAAAGTTTACAGTCAAAATGTTCTGTCAAAGAGCTGTCAGGGAGTCAGACAAATATTTAAAGAAGCAGATTTCCTCCTGAGGGTGAAGAAACACTTGACAGTGCAGCTTGGTAGCTCCCAGCCCTGGGGACAAATATGCTTGTCGACCCTGTATCCAAAGGTCAGTGAGAGAGGGAAAGGAGGTGAAAACAAGGAAAATGGCCAAATAATTCTGCATCCAAGCAATCACGCATGGACAAGAGTCCTATAGCTATGGTGGGACTTCGTAGAAATAGGTCCTTCCCTCTACAGTCTTCCTGGGGAGGTGTAGGTGTGCCTGTAGAAGATCACCCTCTCTGCCAGCCACCCTCTGCAGGGAGGCAAAGCTACATGCAGAGCTGAACCCAGAGCGCCATTGCACCTTTACCTTGGGAAGTACTCAGAGATGTTCCCAGAGATTTACATGCAGATTTTGCCCAAGCCAGATGCTGAAACTAGTTCATACACATGAACGTGCACTCTGAAGGGGTCTCCTGCTGTAGAGGAAGGAACTTTGTGTAAACAAAGGGGCAGCATCTAATATCTCCACATAAAATGAATTTCTAAACTTATCTGAGTGAGTAAGACAGAACCATTGGTCTCAACAGACCTGCCAGGTAAGTAAATTGCCCTGTATTTGATAAACAGCCCATGCACCCTAAGGAGCTGAAATACAGGTCAAAAAAAAACCTATGCCCCTGGCTCAGAGATGCTGGTCTAACTCTAGTCCACTTTCGACACTGGACTGTGACCCAACCATCCAGCTATCCAGGGAAGCAAAAAAAAGATGCTTATATACTCTGCAAATGCCTTTCTGCACGAGATCTCCCTTTTCCCAGACATTTGCTTGGACCTCATGCTTTCCCCAGCCCTTTCAAGAGAAACACGGTTGTAAGCCTGGGCTCTCTCCTCTGTAAGCATCAGCTGTAGGAAATTTAAATATTGTCCCCTTTGGCTATGCTGTCTGTGGAGATTAGTAATCTTCTCCCTTCCCTGCCTCCCCCCATGTGAGAGCCTGGTGCTCCAACTCCTTCCAAGCCACTGACCTAGTTCTCCCTGTCCCCAGGGATGGGCAATGCATCCAGGTCCTTCCCATGCCAAAGGCTGGGCTAGCACAGGGGCAGGATGGATGCTGCCTGTGGATTGGTAATGCAGGCAGCAGCAGCAGCAACAGCAGCAGCACAGTGCACACAGATTGAAAGTGGATTTGAATATGGGCTCTTGAAAAATATGAGATAGCGCACAATATGTTTTCCTCGGTGCTGTAATGTATTTCAAACAGCTCACTTCCATCTCCTGCACTTTAATTAGCATGAAAATTGGCCAGTTCCACAATCCCTTTAAATACATTCGGTGTGTTACCAAATTTATTTCAAAAGCAGTTACATACAGGGAGGCCAGGGCCTGGGGGTGGGATACAAAACACTCCCCATTTTGATCTAACTCATTACTAACCTGTTTTGTGGCCTCTGAGAAAGCAGGCTGGTGGATTCAAGTGTGGTTTTTGGTGGGAAAATCACCAGGGAAAGCCTAAGTACATCAAACAGTACTTTTGGCTGCTGGGCTGAGGGGCTGCAGTAAGAAGGCAGGAAAAAAATGAAACTGTTCACATCCTGCTCTCTCCTTAAGCTGAGGGAAGATCATGGAAGAAGCTCTCTGGTCCTGGGGACAGGTTCCTCTGTGATCCTCCAGCTATCACTCCAGCCAGCAGGACTATCTCTAGGATATATCTATCTGCTGGAATCATGACAAGAGACTGCTGCAGGAAGGAATTGCTCATCAAATGTATTCTTGGGTTTTGTTACGTGGTGAAAAACAGCGTCCCTTGTCTAACCCCAGACTCAGACTGTCTCCAGGATTACAACTCCCAGTGTCTCTAAAATGGCTGGTAGGTGGCTCACACACATTTTCCCTCCATATATTGTGCCCCAGATGTTGCTGGCTTCCCCAGTGTCGGGGCTTACAATGTGAACTGGGGTTCCTGGGTTTGCCCCACAAATGTAGCTGTGCTGACACAATTGAGAGGAGCAGCACAGGGCTGGGAGGCCAGCAAGGTATGGCAGCCATCACAGCAGCTGGGAGATGCTGTCCCTAAATATTTTGTGATGGAAGTCACTCAATCAGGTTATTTGTAGCTGGGTTCTCCTTTCTTTGTGGTACTCTAGAGATACCACTTCTGCCTGTGGATAAAAGCCAGTATTCCCCATGTCTTTTCAAATGTGCTCTTGGCCCCAGTTTGCGGTCACTGTCCATCTCTGGGCCAACCTTCTCCCACTCCATGCACTCCAGACACCCCTAGACTAGTAATTTTTACCATCTGACCCTATTTCCCTCCTTCCCCAAGCCAAGGTGTTGCACAGGATGCCAGGGTTGCCTTGCCCCAGCTCATGAGAGGCTGGACTGGAGAGAACACCTGGCTGGGCATGCTGTGGGCACTGTCCCTCAATTGCACATGGTGAGGAACAGGGACAGTAAGGACAAGGACAGACTTTATTTTACCTGCTAGAAATTGTTCTCCCCAGTCTCCCTGGCACTGCCAAGGAGGGGAGAAAGAGATGGGGAAGGGGAAATGAAGAGAGGTCTCAGGAGACTTCCTGAAGCTGCTGGCCCATGTCCCTAGTCAGACACGAATTTCCAGTAGGCTATGGAGATGCCCCAGCAATTCCCTTCTGTATTTTCCCAGTGCTTTCAGAGGTCAAGAATGGCAGAATTTATGTTTTGTTGGGATGGTGGGAGAAGACAGAATTTTGGGAGTCTTGAGGAGGAGCTGCAACTCCCTTGTAGCATCACTGTATGCAAATGCAGGTAATTTCATGGAAATATATGTAATTTTATGCAGATTTAAAAGCTATTGACTTTCTGTCACAAGATGTTGGCAGCTATGGTATTTGTTTGAGTCTTTTTCTTTCCCTTTTGAGCCTTTTTTTTTCCTTTTGGAACTTAAAAGAATTAAATATTCATAGAAACATTTCTATGAGTCACAGGGAGATAGTACATCAAGCTGAAAAGTTCAGATGTGTATCCAAACTTTCTCAAAGTGCTTTGGGATAGGAAGTGGGATCTTAGAGCAGGCAGTTTTCAGATGCAGTCTGCAGAAAAGCCTTTTCCATCAGAGCTTAAATGTGGGCTTATGGTGACCCAGCAACTTTTCTAAGAATAAATATGGCTTGTTCTTGTTTATTCAGGAAGAATCAGAGAAAATATAAGTGGAAGAGCAAAGGAGAGTTTGCTACAGCTTTTAGCACAGAAGGAAGTTACAGGCAGTGAGTCTTTTGCCATTGGTTTCTGCAGCTTTCTTTGTATTGCCTGGAGCTAGAGGTGCTTGCTTTCCAGACTCAGGACAGTGGATGAAAGATCAGAAAGGGTTTGATCACCCATGAACAAAACAGGTGTCAAAACAGAGACTGCATTCCTTTTTTATTTTATTCCTGATGTATTTGCAGGGGTAAGTTCCATTCTCTGGAAGCTGTTGGATAAAGACCTAACTTCTAAATAAGTATTTTAGGATAGGTGGCTTTGTGCAGTTTTAGATGACTTATAAAACTATGTCAGTTGCTTGTTGGAACACTGCTCACCCTATGGCAGAGAGGTGGGATAAATGGTTCCCCACTTGCAGGGCATTCTCCAAGAAATCACAGGGGCCTCGTGGAGTCACTCTCTTACTTGGCCTGAATTTTACGGTCTTACAGGCTTGATGCAAAAGTCATGTATTTTTAAGAGATGTTTGGAGAATGGCCAATATAAATTTTCTGAAATAGCAGTAATAGAAAGGAGATCTTTGCAGCTGGCTGAATTGATATGAGTTAATTTGTTCCCATCTGAATGTTTGTTTTTAACGATGCTGGAGATATTATTCTGTTTTAAGACTAAAGTATTAAGCACAGTTAGAACTCTTGCCTGAATTAGTTTTTATCTGCTAACTAAACCTAATGAAAAATAAATCATGTTCAGCCGGACCCTTAATAAAGCCTGGGCTCACTATATCCTTCTCCCCTTGATTAGAGTATCATGTATTGTCTGGCATAAACCTTGGGCTTAAATAACAGGAAAGATTTAGTTTCTTTTTTTAACATACTGATTCAAGAGGTGTCTAACCACACACTCTGTAACATTTGTCCTCTTTTGACTTCCTGGCTGGTGAGACTTTTTAACAAGTTAGGGAATTTGCATCTTGTAGTGGATTGACCCTAGCTGGATGCCAGGAACCCACCAAAGTTGCTCCATTACTCTCCTGCACAAGCAAAAGGTCCATGAATTGAGATAAGGATGAGGAGAAATCACTCACCAACTACCATCATGGGCAAAACAGACTGAGGTTGAGGATATTAACTGAATTTATTGCTAACAAAATAGAGCAGCATAATGAGAAGTAAAATAAACTGTTAAAAACACGTTCCCCTCCATCCCTCCGTCCTTCCCAGGTTCCATCTCCTCCCCCTCAGTGGCACAGGAACACAAAGGGAATGGGGATTATGGACAGTTCACCATGTGCTCATGGAGAGGGCTCCCACAGGAGACGCCTCCATGGCCTTCTTCAATGAGAGCTCCTCCCACAGACAACAATTCTTCACGAACTGCTCCAACGTAGGTCACTTTTCCACAGGATGGGTCCTTCAAGAAACAGCCTGCTCCAGCGTGGGTTCCCCACAGGGTCGCAAGTCCTGCCAGCAGACCTGCTCCAGCATGGTCTCCTCCCTCCACGGGTCCGCAGGTCCCTGCTAGGGGCCTGCTCCAGCATGGGCATCTCACAGGGTCACAGCCCTGTCTCAGGTATCCACCTGCTCCAGCAGCCACAGGCTGCAGGTGAGTCTTTGAGCTTCCACTGACCTCCATGGGCTGCAGGGGCACAGCTGCTTCCTTGTGGTCTGCACCACAGATGCAGGGGAATCTCAGCTCCAGTGCTTGGAACATCTCCTCCTCTCCTTCCCCACTGACCTTGGTGTCTGCAGGGCTGATTCTCTCCCATATCCTCACTCTGCTCTGCTCTCCTCTGAGCGCAGTCACAACTGCTCAGAACCTTTGTTTTCCTTCTTAAATATGTTATCACAGAGGTATTACCAGCATCTCTGATGGGCTCAGTGGTGGGCCCACCCTGGAGCCAGCTGGCAGGGGCTCTGCTGGACATGACATCTGCTGGGAGCTTCCAGCAGCTTCTCACAGAAGCCACCTGTGTAGCCCCTGCTCCGCTGCCAAAACCTGGCCACACAAACCCAAGACACACCTGGACTTGAGACCCTCTGGTGCTTGAGGTAGAGAGGTCTGTGGTGAATGGTGTCCTGGATGGTGTGAACTGCTAAGTTTGGACTGAGGTTTTTGCCTTATATTTCAAACATCCCAAGCCTTAAGTAGTGACTCAGCCTCTGCTTTCAGATCAAGGAAATTCCTTATTGTTTAATTTCACAATAGATAGAAAATGTTCTAGCCACGAAAAACCTACCTTTTATAAAAGCTGCAGTGTTTTATTTTTTATGTCTCCATTGCTATGGAAGTTGCCACAGAATTGACCTCCTGTCTCTGAATTGTTCTTTGTTTCAGTTCCATTTTTAAAAATATGTTTTCTGTCATAAAAAAATACCAAAAATAACCCCCCCAAAAAAACATCTAGAAAGAAGTATCAGAATACCAGTTGCAAATAAATCTCTGTTCTAGTATTTTCCAGAATCCTGCTTCAGAAACAGTAGCTCTAAATGACATGGGTCCCATCACTTACCCTAATAAATGGCTAATTCTGAAATGTGTTTCAACAGCTACTTCATTTCTGATATTTTTTTGGTGTAAGTGTCTTTAAATCCTTTCTCTTCTGCTTGAGGCTAGCTGCAGCTGCCCATTTCCATCTGTGGAAACTCCTCACTTCCTGCCATCCTGCCACACAGTTCAAGAAAATAAATAAATCTAGTGTTGTATTGAAGATGTAAGGGCTATGTGTATCTATTATCTAGCCATGCTATTGTAGTGCACCTTAAATGTCCCAAAGGTTTTGTGTGGTGTTTTCACACATGTGATTAACAATCAGAACCTCCCACATACTAAATTTATTTCAATGCAATTGTCACCCCCTTAAAAACATTTTTTTTTTTTCTCAAAACATTTATAGTTGTCATAGTTCTATATATGCAGCAGCAGAGCAGTCCTGTCTTTCTGATACAAGTCAAATTCCAGACCTCTTTCCAGAGCTCCACTTTGGACACAGAATATCCTTCAGGAGTGGAAAAGCCTTTACACCTGTATGTCTGGTCATCACTTGGGCTAGGCAAACACAGAATACATCTGCAAGACCCAGGATCCCCCACACTGCAGAGTACCCGTGGAGAAATGGAGAAATGTCTGCGTGAGAAGTGACTCAGAAGACACCATCAAAAGGAGCGGTAACAGCCAAAATAAAACCCACACGCTCTGTGATAAAGGCTGCTTGAAGTAGAAATGTCAGGGGTTTTGGTTGGTGGTTTTTTTTTATTTTTACCACTGTTCCTCTTGTCTGTATTTGAATACATGTTAGTGAATGTGGGTTATTTGTTTTAAAGTCTCTTTCTTCCCTATCAAAGGCTGTCTTCTGACTTCACTCTGTGTTTTGCTGGAAAGATGCATTTAGTAATGTAAATGTGATTCTTCCCTGTGGCAGCTGCAAAGAGTGGCACAATTCTGTCTGTGCTTGCATTTGTAGCACATATTTGCACAGAAAGAGAGCAATTGATGGATGGGAGGGATGGCTCAGGGATTTTTACTGTGTGGTGCCCCATTCTTTCAGCTCTAGGACATCAGTCTGCACCCAGGCCTGGATGAGTTCCAGTGTCCAACTAGAGGAACAGAGCAGGACAACTCAAAGCTGGCAGGAGCAGGTGGGCAGAACATAATTTGATTTGATACTGAGCCTTCACAAGTCTGCAAATGTTTCTCTTTCCCAAGTGCTGGTATGAACAGTTAAATGCAATGCAAAATTCCTCCCTTGCATGTAGTTCCTTGGCATGCAATGAGCTACTGGAATTTAAATGATGGACCCTGTCCATCAATCAATTTTTGAAGCCTTACCTGTTTGTTCTCTGCAGTGATGCTTTAGAAAAACAAGACTGTCCAGTCTCATAGGTCTCGAGAAGACTCTGTCCATGCCCATCCCTTGTCACCCTCCAGTTTGTCCCATATCTCAGGTGCTTCCAGCACAGCATACTGCAACCTCACCATGGGCTTTCTTGCCGGGATAATCTGATTTCACTTCAGGGGACTGGTGAGCAGGATGGAGTGTTCCTTTTATTGTGCCATTAGAATACACAATTCCAAATATGTGGTCCTGCTATACTGTTGTGAGACTTTCTATGGAACCACATTAAGTGGGGACTATGTGTCTGTGTTCTGTATGCATTGTGAAAGATACAGGAAACCCTGTGAGAACCAGAGATTAAAGGGGTTAAAATTCCCTAGTGCAATTTCTCTGCTCCTTTTTCCCAAGGGAAATCAAAGCCGGTGGGGTTTTTTCAAGGCCTACACCTGACTGTAAGAATTACAGGGGTTTTGTTTTCCCTCCAGTGGGGGAATGGAAACCATAGTATGAACCTATGATTAATCACAACAAACCAGCAGCTCATGGCTAGAATACTAACTATGGAATATACAAGCAATGCTTTTGTGATCAATCTGTAAGGGTGGTTTTTTAAAGGGGAAAAAAAAAAAAAAAGCCCTGCCAAAAATGTGTTGAGTATTTTCAAATAATGAGTACATTCGAGGAAATTTTGATTTTGCTCAGGGACCATCTGCGAGCAGAGAAAGAGACTAAATTCTTTCAGCAAATTACTGGCTGCAAATTATTTTCTCAGCACTAGTTATGAATGTTGTAACTGCACAGCTGAAAATGTATTATTAAGCTGAGAACTGGGGGTTTAGGGAGCACAGATTGTGAATTCTTTTCTTTTAGGTGTTTTTTTAAGTGTCCCATGGCACAAGAGACACCTTCAGCTGGAAACATCATGAGGTTTAAAAGGAGCACCACATGCTAAAATGTTCCAATATGATGGACAAGGATAAGTTTTAGAGCATATTCATGTGGGAGCATCTGCAGATGTACAAAGGGTGGGGTTTGGATACAAAAACGAACTATCTGAGCTGCTGACGTAGAAAGATATTGTAAATAAAATCTGCTTAATGGATTTGAAGCAGGAGATGTTTGATGTTTGGGAGCTCAGTTGGTTGCCCAGTGCTGGGACTGCCAAGGCAAGCAAAGCCCTTGGATGGGCACTTCAGCAAGGGCTGCTCTGAAGTTACAGAGTGAAGTGGAAGTTTCCTTGCTGGCCCCTTCATTTCACCAGGGTGGGGAAGTGAGATGGATGGTGGAATTTCAAAACGGTCCACGGCCCATCAGCGTGTTGGAAGTCACTCCCAGCTTGGACACAGTTGCATCTCCCAGGAGGGTGCCTGCTGCCAGCCCTGTGCCTGGCCTTGTGCCGACCATTGCTCCCAGAGGCATGATTTAGTGAAATAAAACCTGTGACTATTCGCTCTCATGATTCACTTTTTTGAAATATGGGCTTGACATGGAGCTGAAATTAAAACCCTAATTCTTGAAAAATGTTTTCTATTAAAGAATATTCTGGGGAAATGATTTTGTGTGTGTATTTAACACTTGATTCAATATGTATTTTATTTTGATGAAAATGAAGTGTCTTTCATTTAAACTGTTTCTTCCTCTGTTATATAATATGCCAGAGAATACATTTTCTAGAATTATCTAATGAAAAATAATCTCATGAAGGAAAACCTGAGATATTTTCCCCTATTCCTTGCTTCCCCCAAGAAATTCTGGCTAAATTGACCTAATTTCATGTTACTTTTTTATTTCAGAGAAACAGCAAGGCCTGCTGTATAAAGCCCTGTAATCACCACTTGCTCACTTTACTGTAACCAAGAAAAAAAAGATAAAATCAGATTGCATGATGTGAAATAATCCCATTATATTTCAGTTAATTGAATCCAGGAATACTTTAATCAAGATGGGTGTAGACCAAAATGTCTGCTTGAAGACCTCAGAGATGTTCAGATCTCAATACAAATTTTGCAGATTAGTTTGAGCTTTAGAACACCATTTCCAACTCCTGAAGCTCTGGCTGATGGGTAGGGAAGTGGAGGCAAAATTATCTCACCTGTCTCATGTGTGATTCCTATGTCTTCCTCTGTTGTAAATGGTCTTTTTACCATCAGGGACAAGAGCCTAGACTTGCCATAAGGGATAAGAATCATCACTTGTTTCCTAACCTAAACAGATCTGAACTGGTCTTCGTCCTCATTTGGAGTGTTAGTTGAATGCAGACTGAAATATTGAAACATAACCCCAAATCCAAAATTAAGACTAATTTGTAGTCCTGAGCAGGTGATTTGGAGAATTACCAGAGATATTCCAAAGATTCCTAGTTCAGCATGAGATGCAAGAGTTGAGGATTATGTTAAAATGGAATTCAGCAAGGCTGTACAAGAAGTTTTCTATTTGAACTCCTTGTATTTACTGCCTATCATCCGCACCCTCCCCCAAAGACCAAAAGACCTTTATTTTCTCTTTTTTCTTTCTTTCTTTTCTTTTCTCTTTGACTCCTCTCTTTCGTGCTCCCTCTCTTCCTTTCTTCCCTTTTTTCCTTGATTTCTTCAGAAACTACTGAATTTCTTTCTTCCCCACAAAGGATTTCAAGTGCTGAGAGGCTTCTGATCCATGAAAGACTTCATGGGAGGAGGTCATTTACTGATTCAAGAGGCATATATAAAGATAATGTTGATACTAATAATAGTCTATCCGCAGATTTGAAGGCATGAATATCCCTTCTGGGACCGTACTTCCACACTGCAAAAGTGGCTTTGCTCCCGTGAAACAATGTAGATCCTCCAAAAAGAGTGAGGAAGAGGAAGAGACAGAAACTGAAGTAATCAAGTGAAAAAATGTGAAAATTCTGGGAAGAGTAAGAAGAGAGAGGGCAAAGAAATGAGAGCAGTTAGGGAGACATAGGCACTTGGGAAGCAAAGAGGAAAGAGGGGAAAAAGTGTTGTGAAAGATCAAAAAAGGAAAGGGAAATGGTGACAGCATGTGGGTACAGGAAATTAATGTAGTGGATGAAGAGAAAGCAAAGGGGTGCGTGTATGCGTGGAGGGAGAGATTAAAAGAGGCAGTAACGGAAAGAAGTGAAGTTGTCTAACATGCAGAGATGGGAAGTGACATGTTTGTGCGAGTTTGGGGGCTGCTCAGCCTGGCTGCACTCTGGTTTCTACCCTTTGATCAGCTGCATGGCAGGCTGGTGTCAGATCAGAAAGCAAATGAGATGATAAGGCAGCTGAAGCTGCAGTGAGTTTAATAGCAGCAGACTGGCAGCGGGTGGGAGGGAGGAACTGTTGAACGAGGTGAATGCTCCCTGTGCTTTAATTCACAGAGTCCTGGCAGGGAATGCAGCTGCCTCCTGTGCCGAGAGGTTGCAAATGGCCAGAGCAAGAAGCTGCACTGCGCTGGTCACATAGAGATAAAGGACCTGCCTCGATGTGCTGGTACCACTGTCAGCAGCACTCTTGCCAACTGCAAGCCTGGTTGAAGCATCAAAGAGGGTTAGTGGGCTGACAGAGTGATTAAAAATATCAATGCCTGCTTTAGCTCTGCTTGCCTTCCAGTTTTTGTTTTTTTTTTTTCTGCTGTGGCTAGCAGAAATGCAGGAAACTGTGATGAGCTTTCCTGTGGCTGGCATCTCTGGGTCAGGGATAAAGGGACAGAAAAGGGAGGCTTTGCTCAGGGGAGAAAGAGTGACTATCTCATTGACCACCTCGGGATGTCACTGGGGCTGGCACTGTGTTGGGAAACCCCTGCTGCCTTGGAGGAGGGAGGAGTGTGAATGATTTGTCTGTGAGTGGAAATTCAGGACTGAAGAGGAAAGGAGAAGGATCACCAGCAGGCAGCTTGATTCAGGCACACACTGATTGCATTGCCATTTTCTGTGACTGTTAGTGCAGTGTCGAAGCATAAGGCTTGGAGGCAGGGCCCAGGTCTGGGATGGAGTCTCCAGAGCTAGCAGGAATTGTATGGAGGTGGAGGTGATGTTTTCTGCAAGGTGTATCAGGGGCGTTTATTGATCCTGAACACTCACACGTGTGTAAGGTGCCTGGAGGCATTATCATCGTGGTCCATACAAACCCCTTCCCTCCAGTGTTCAGTGACTCTGCCTTGTCTGCCCAGTGCCCTTGGATGGTCTACATCAAGGCAATCCATGAGAATGTAAGCCCTGTTGCAATGGGACTCACAAGGACCTACTCACAACTGGTTTGGGGATGCACAGCTGTGAAGAGAAGGTGCTAGGAATTAGAACTACTTGTTCCATCAGATTCCTTCTCACCTTGGAAAACCCTTGTCTTTTCCCATCAAGGGGGGGCAGGCACCTGTCCTGGCATTGTTATTGACAGGCCAGACAGATGTTCTGAGAACAGGTAGTTTCATATCTCTGCCTTGTATTTTCCAGTTTATAAAATGGAGTTTACATTTCCTATCTTTGTTCCTCTGCAGACCCTTACATTGCTTTGTTTTCCTGGTCACAGATTATATTCCAGGCAAGCTATGTCCTGATTCAGGAATCCAAGTACTCTAAACACTTTCTGGCACAGATGCTGGGCTTTTGACAGCTCCATCATGCCATTCCCAGAATGAGGATTTCTGCAGTGATGTTCTGGGGGTGGAGGTTGAAAGAAGTTTAGGATATCACAGAACTAATTAAATGCAAACTAGGCTGCCTGCAGAAAGCTGTGCGTGCTGGTTGCTATGTTTCTGGCAGGAACAGACTGGGAGAAGGGGGGTTGAGGGAAGGCTGTTTGTTTTTTTTTCTGTTTAAAATGAAGATGCCAACAAAGTTCTGGTTACTCACCAGCCTTTGAAAGGTAGATGAGACGTGAAATTCTTGCAGCCATAGAAATAAGAAAAGCAAGAAGAGAAGGTAGAGTCAGAATGGATCAATGTACAGATATATTAAATCAGAAGGGGGAGAGGGGCTTGGTTTTGTTTATTTTCATATATATCTCTGCATTTACATGTGCTTTGACTTCTAGATCATGCCCAAATAATATGGAAGTTTTGTGGTCTCCTTTCCAATGACATCCTTGTAAACTACCTTGAAATAGAAATCTACAGAGCACGTGAGGCATGACAGAAACCTGCACTGTGCCCATGTCAGCTCCCCAAAAGCAGTGAAGTCCACAAAGGCCAGCAGGATTGGGTTTCCCTTTTGAGGGGGGAAACTAAAATAATAAAATAAGCATGCAAGCACACATGCATCCAGGCTCACTGAATTTGTCCATATTTCATTAGTTCTTGCCGTGGATAACCAGAGGACATGTTAAGCACGGCTTTCAGCTGCTTCACCTGAGCAACACTTGGGGGGATAATTAAGGACTTGCCTAAAAGAGCAAAGAGAGAGGCAGAATAAAGAAGGAAGGGAATAAATAAGCTAATTGGGATCACTTCAAGAGTGAAGTTGGCTTTGAAGAACACCCACTGAAGGTATTCAACTTGCTGGAATGAATGCATTAATCTAACACCCATGTGGAAATCAATATTGAACTACCTTGGGCTGCTTTCATGTAAACCCTCAAGAAAAGAGGACAGATTAGTTCAGAGAATGGGACTTCAGTTATGCCATGCCATGCTTTAGACATCATCCTGGATCTTGGCGCAACCTGGCCAGTGACAGAGGCCAGACAGAACAACAGCCATCAGAGGCAACATAACATGGGATACAGAAGGAGTTGTGGGCACCTCTCAGTCAAGCATTACACTCAGGAAATCCAGTCAAACACAGGACAGAAGTTAGAGCTGGACCAGATGGTTTAAGATTGATGAGAGTGGCAGTTCTAAATGTAGGGACAGGGTGCCAGGTGTACTGAATAAGGATGGCCAGGATGATTCAGAGACAATGTGCCACCTGCCACAAGCAAGGATTGTCTAGCCAGCTGGCAACCTCTGCCATGCCATCCCAATGCACATGTGTTAGAGGGTGAGCACTTTATCCTGGTGGTGAGGCTGGATGGCTTGCCAACAGGCAGGGCTGCCCAAAAGCTGGTCCAAGTACAAGCAGGGTGTGCTGGCACACTGCAACTGACCTCACAGTGCCGAGGAGATGGGAGCACTGACACATGGCAAGGGCAGGTTGACAGTCCATAACTTGACCCACAATGAGTTTTTCTGTCTCCCCTTGCTCCTTCTGCTGCATAGCTGGCACTACCTGAGTTCCCAGGGCACAGTAACAAGTCCTTTCTTCCCCCTCCATCCCCAACTCCAGCCCTGTGCCGACAATGTGAGCAATGGCAGTGTCCCAGCAGAGAACTGGGAGCTCAGAAGACAGAAATAATAGGGTGATTTAAACTCATGCTAGGCATACCCAGATGGTCGAGGGCAGAGACACAGCTGAAAAGGGCTTCTGGACGTGTGGAGAAAATGTTACACTGGCACAAAGCATTACAGGGTGGGAGAATTTCAGAAGAGCGCAGTATATCCTGCCCTCCCCAAAGTGCCCAGCACTGAAGGAAGGTAGTAAAACTCTGTCCCTTCCTCCCTTGCGAGTGAGCACCTACTGCACAGCCTGGAGCCAGCCCCTTCCTCCTGGAAACCTCTTCCCCTTAATGATAGCACAGTGCTCTAATGAACGACAGTTTCAGTGACAGCACAAAATAAATGGGGAACACTCTCAATCTGAAGTTTGTATTGAATTAAATATTACAGCATTGATTGGGTTATTCATTTAGCATCTCACTCAATAAACATCTCTTGCTGCGCATGTTTCTCCATTTATCTTACCTTGTCGTGGAACCCGGTCTTACCCACCACGCTTGGCACTGCAGCCTGGCTGAGGCAGGGGGGAGGGAGGATACATGGCCCAGGAAAGCTGAGTTCAGCATTTCTTCCAAAGAGTGAGAGCTCTGCTTATGAGTCACAAAACAGGCCAGAGCTTGGTCTGTGGAGGAGAGGTGCACGCTTCTCTGAGGCCTGGCTAAAGTCAGCAGAGGTTTCCAGGCCCTCTGCTGAGCTGTGACTCCAGCTCAAAATTCAAGACAATAGAGACATGGAGAGAGCAAATAACAAGGAGAGCTAATGCAGAGCTGAAGGCTTATCTGCAACCTGTGCACATGTTTCTCTAGGGGCTCTTATTTTAATGCCCCAGGTAAGTCATTTTTGTGGCTAAAAGAATGCAAAATCTAGTCCGATCCTCTTACTTAATCAGCAATATTACAAGAAGACCAGAGCTATTTTAACCTTCACTCCTTAGAAAACACTTGCGAAGCTAGAAAGCCCCATAAAAATGTCAATGCAAATGCAAACGTTCAGTGATTTGGGTGTAGGCAGTGAATCCACTCTCCTAGGCACAGAATGGACACAGCCTGTAAAATGCTTGGCAGGCTTTTGGGCTCCATAAGTAATCCAGGAGCCATTCTGGGAGATGGAATGCAATTACTAGGACTAGTTGATACCAATTTATTTAGTAAATGTGCTCTATTCTGCTCAAGATCTGATCGCAGCTGCCCAAATTTGTTTGTTGTTTGTATTTGTTCATTGAATTATTTGTGCAGGTAAATTATAGCCTATTAATCATGTTTATTATGACAGTGCCTAGGAATTGACCAAGAACGCACCCCCTCTGCCTGCTTTCTGGGTAGTGTGCAAAGACAGAATAATAGGCAATCCCTGGCCTCATTTATGTTCGAATTGAGTGCTTTCATTATTTGCTATTTGTCAGTTGTTGGCCGTTCAAGTTGTTTAGCATCCTTTATTTTCCTTAAACCTGGTAACATAAGCTCTTCAAGTAAGAATTAAACGTTACAAACAAATCACTGGAGCTTTGTTTTTCTTGGAAGGTAGGTGGTGGGTTGGGACAGTGGAGGTGAGAACATTTACTAGGAAGAGAGAAAGAACAGTTGGACCCCAATTTTTCCTAGTAGCTGCCTGCCTTGCTGACTGAGGGAGTGGGAGAGCTGCATGCAGTAATGACCTTGTGTTCCTTCTTCTCCCATTAAGCTGTTTTGTTGTGTGTACTTTTACAGGAATAATCCGGTGCATTGTAGCTTTAGCTGGGTTCTTATTTGTTTGTTTAAATAAAGGAACCCAAAGCTGATGTCACAGATTTCCCCTTCAAGATGTGACACTCCTCTCTCCAGTCATTGATGTCACTCCTCGGCAGTCCACTCTTCTGGAATGATCTTTTTCGCAAAAGCCAGAGCTGCTCCATGGGTCTGAAGATGTGCCTTTCCCAGCCATAAGATGTGTCCCTATAGCATCTGAAGTCTGATAAAGCCACTCCTTTGTGTGTCATCTTCCCTTGCTTCCAACGTAGGTTGCAATAGAGTCTTTTCCTGAAGTCTGTTCTCCGAAGTTTTGCATTCTCCAGCTTTACATCCTGTTAGACACTTTGTCTTCTCTGTGATCCATCTCTCCTCTTGTTTTTATCCTTTTCCATGCCTAGTCTATTCAATTCTCAGCACCTTTCAAAAATGGACATAAAAATCTGTGCCCTGAACTTCATTAAATGTTCGGGGTTTGTTTTGCTGGTTTTTTTTTTTTTTTCCAATGGGTAATTTAATCTCTAATATCATGTTCAGATGAAAGTTATTGAACTGGAATTGTCATGAATGTCACAGAAGGCAAAAAATGTTAAACCAAACTCCTGTCCAGTGAGTTTCTGTTCACCACAGTTTATCACTTAAAGCTGACCTCAACCAAGATTTTGTGCCAATAAAGGAAAAAAAGAGAAACTTCTCTCTTTAAATTTTTAAACTGGATTTCTACTTTCCACTTTAAACACCACGCTTGAAATATTTTTCTTCAACCTTGCCGACCTAGAACTTAACATGATGCTATAGTGGCAATATAGAACTATTTTGATATATAGTTCAATAGTGAGCAGTCCTTCAGATTTTCATATTAGGACTCACTTCTAAACAAAACCCTCCCCCAGGGGAGAATGGAGTAAAGCTCAGCTCCCACTTGGCCATGAAGCAGCGCCCAAGGCATAAAACTACATTTTTTTCCTTAATTTCTGTCTTAAGTTTTAGTTAATGAAAATCCCAGGGTTCAGTTAAAGGAAAACAATCTCAGCGGGTGTTTTTTGACCCATCTGTTTTTAAGACCTTTGACAACCTTCTGTATTCAACTCTATAATTCTACTGGGTATAGAGGTCAGATCCTTAAAGCTTGTACTGTCCTTAGGATTTATGCTTCTTTTCCTCTCTTTTTCTCTGATATACAGCTGACCACAGTTAAGTTTTCTTTGACAGTTTGATCATGCTCATTATTTATCTTCCCTCCCATGCCTTTGAGCATTCCAGTTTCCTTTCCAGATAAACAGTGATCCTTGGGGAAAGCAGAGAGTTGGAGCTGAGAAGAGCAGAGGGAGGATTAGTCCCAGAGGATGCCATGATCAGCTGAGTTCTCAGTTTGAAGATCTGGGCTGCATTCCCCTGTGTATTTGAAATAACTGTAGGTGTGAAAGCTCGACTATAATGCATTGTGGTTTAAATCCTTTTGTATTCACAAACCAGGAGTCACCGTAGTTACATGGCACAATGAAATGTGCACACTGAAATGAGTAAGTGCTCTTTGTCTGGGGAGGGAATAGAAGCATTTCAAGTCATCCATTTGAAGAATGGTTCTTCCTGGTGCTTATTTGATTTTGTTATACATATACAAAGTGTTCAAGCTAAATACCTTTGCTAGCTCAATTACTAGTTTACTTACCAAGGCTCTGTTAAATGCTTTCAAGCATAAGTCCCTTCTGTACCATTAAAGACACTTTCCATTTCTGTGATACTGTATTAAGCTTCACACTTCCACTCCCTAGTGGACTTTGGCTTGTAACTGGATCCTAACACATCCTATTACACAAACCAAAGTGATCAGGCAGGGCTGTGCTGCAGAAGGACTTTTAGAATCCACTGTTCAAAACTTCTTGAAGCAGACCATTTGGTGCCACTCCTCATTTCCCAAATTTTCCCCAAAGTCAGACATAAGCCTGGTTACTTGACCTGACACCACATTTTTCGCTTTTTCGCTGCATCTCAGTTAACGTGGTGGCTGGGATGGGGAGAAAAACAGCACAGTCTCCTCTTAGGAGACTCTCTGACCCAGTTATTGTGCAAGCTGCTTTTCATCCTGCAGTCCTGGTAATACTTCAGGCAGTGAAGTGGACGATGAACTGTAGTTGTAAAGGAATATTAACAGCAGGACAAAAGGGGAATTCCAAATTCTTCTGCTAAGTCTGTGACAGAGCCCTCCCATAACATTCGTGGCCAGTTCTCCCAGTGTGAAGAAGAATGAAACTATATCTCTTGCTGTCCAACAAACCTCTGTTGTAGTTTCCCTGGTTCCTCAGGACCAACTTTTCCATTGGCTGGTGTCCCAGAGCGTTCACTGTTTGCAAACATGCTGCTAGTCATGTTTACTCAAAGTCCTCCCCAAGGCACATCCACATGTCCCACAGGTGCTCCTCGGTTTAGGTTAAAAAGAAATCAGGTGGAGATTTATGCAGGTGAACTCACTAGTCACTGTACAGTGTCTAATAAAAATCCACTGATGAGAACTGAGCTACGATATGACTTTAATGACTAACCACAGTGGAGGGAAAACAATAGCCATAGTACATATTAATTGTGCAGTCTGTGCTTCTTAAAATACAGTTTTCCTCTGTGGGGGCACTCCACGCTTTCTACAGCAGGAGCCCCCTCCTACTTGAGAAGCTGCCTTACAGTGCCTCCCTTCCATTCAGAACCATGGGGGATGTGTTTCTTCTCACTGGCAATGTAATAATACCCCTGTGACAGCTCCAGTGATCACTTGCAGAAGGAAGTCATATGCTGAGGGTATTTTGTGTATTGTTAACATCTTTAAATGTGATTTAGCAGCTGGAAACAAGGAAGAGAAGCTGGAACCACAACACCATCAGATCTGCATCGCCTGTGTTTAACATCTGTGAGCTCAGAAATGGAGGGAAGAAAGAGATTCTCACTGTTAAACTCTGCCACAAGACAAATGAGAGGCTGTGGTAGAACTGCGTGGGTGAAGTTTCCCTTTCTACATGCGACTGAATACTACCTGCCTATGCAGAGATATCCCCGTGGCACCAAATAAATAAAATAATAATAAAAAATAAACAAGATAATGTCTACTTGGAAAAAGAAATATGTCCCGTTTATAATGCAGACTAGATGGAATTGCCATGTAAATTCCTCTGAAACAATCCCTGAGGCGAAGAGACTCTAACTGAACAAAAACTTCAGACTACACCTCAGAAAATATAAGATGGATCATGGTCTCCTTTTAAAGGAGATCTAGGAACAAAATAGAAATCTACCCTGAAAAGTCCTGGGAAAAAGTCCAGTTTGATCAGAAAATCATCCATTGTGTCTTCAGGCAAGCGAGAAAAGCTTAACTCCTTGATGTGGAACTCGGGTAACCTTAATAATTTCCCCTGTTGTGTGTGTCATCCTGTAAAATTAGGGTAATCCAGCGGATGGAGAATGTTTTTAGGCGGCCTCCACTTGAAATTTCTGGCAGCAGTCCTCTGACCTCTGAGATCCCCCTGCCTGCACTACAGGTGCCCAACCACAGAGTTTTCCAGATGCCTTCAGGAGGGAGGCAGACTTGCACCCTCCCCTTGATGCAGCAAGTGAGGTGTGAGCACCACATAGAAGAGCCACTCTGGAAGCTGCAGCCCCCAGCTGCCAACAGTCAGACACATCACACACTGCACAGGAGGGCTGGGAAGCCTGCAGCACAGCAGGTTGAACCAGCATTTGGGATCTTTGTACCTGAATGACAAATATAAAAAAAAAATTATATTTGCCATTCAGGTACAAAGATCCCAAACGTCTCACAGTGGTAATCTGCTGGTACTGTGCAAACTCACTCTGGCAATCAGGACATTTTTATGGGGAAAATGTTTCTGCAGGCTTTACACCGGAACACGGATTGCCTACGCACATTCTTTTAAAATTAAACCTGATTATTGGGTGTCCTGTTTTCTCATAGCTGCCATGAGGCAGGATGCACCCCTAATTGCAACCATGAGAGACGCGCCTCCACGTGCCAGTGCCTGGTTCAGCTCACGTTTACACAGCTGTGGTCACTGATGCTGTACAGATATGGTACTGAAAGGATGCAGGTGCACAAGATGAAACACTGCAATATTATCCCCTGTCTCTACTAGCAGCATTCTGGAAAACCGAAATCTGAGTGACAGGCAGGCAGCTTTTATATTTTACTAGTACAGCAGCATGAAGCCATTTGTGACGGTAGGGAATCCCTGCCTTGGGTTTGCTGAGGCTTTCTGGCGTTGCATTTGTGGAACGAGCCTACACAGGTGGGTACTGATTTCTAGTAGTCATACTGGTGTAAATTACCCAGGCAGAGGCAAAATCTCACTTATTCATGCTTCCTTCAAATTACGCTCCCAATTTTCAACCCTGATCTTCCTGTTGGCTATTTGATATGCCTAAAGTTCTTGGTCTTTGAGTCTATTGAACAGTGATAGAAAGGCATAAATTCTTCTCCAACTACAGGGTTTACTTCCTGCAGTGGGAAGGCAGGTGGCAATGAAAAGAAGCTGAATTCCCAGGCAAGAGATGAGCAAGGCAGGGAGACAGCAGGTTCACACGAGGTCCTGTGCCCAAGCCCTTCCCTTCCATCCTGGGGACCATCAGTAAGGAGGCCGTTTAGCCAATACATATTTTCCTCTTTAGTACATAATAGTAACCTGAATAAAAGGTTTGAATTACAAAGCAGGCTCACCCAGCACATTCTCTGAGCAATGACTGCCATTTGTGTCAAGAAAATAAAGAAGGAGAGAGCGTGCTGGCTCACATGGGCAGGAGTGACTGAGAGTGAGGCAGAGAGAGCGTCGATTGAGGCAGAAAGCTGGAAGTGAGAGGCTTACCCTGCTGAAGCAAAATTAAGAAAAGCCACAATGACAAAGGAAATTTGATTAAAAGAAAAAAAAAGTAGGTTGTTATTATTGGAAAGTCGAGTGCTTTGTTCTAGCAACAAAGCAATGTAGTTCACTGAAGCCTAATAGAAATTGCTTCTCTTCCCCATTCCTGCAGCTTCTCGCCTGCCTTGCCATTCCCCACAACCAGTGAACCAGTGCCAGTGGAGGTGTGGGGTGCATGGGACCTGGCTGTGGGGTAGGAGTGCTGTGGGGCTGAGGCAGTGAGCCTCCCTCTGTAACTCTATGAGGACCACATCCTTCTTCTCCTGCTACTCCTCCTCTTACACCTCTCACTCAGCCTCTTTCCTTGCTCCTCTGTTGCCCTTCTCCTTCCCTCTCTCCATCTCTCCCTCCCTCCTTCCCTATCTTCCCCTGCCTCACCCTATTTTCCCCTTTCTCTGCCCCCTCCTTCTCCTCTCCCTTTTCTTCTTTCCTGTCACTTAGCTGTGCCTCTCCTTTCCCCACTTCACTGTCCCCCTCTCTCTCCCTGGCTGCGCTGGGTTACTAATGTGCAGTAATGGTATGGCTGGAAAGTCATTTGCGCTCCCCTTCTCTTTATTTTTTTCCTGCAGTATTATTAAAACTGTTCCATCACTGGCTGTAATGGGAGCGTCTGTATTTTCTCCCTCTCCCGTATCCCTGACATGACATAATGCCTGCCCTCACCAAGACGCTATAACACCGAGGTAATTGAAACATAACTCACCGTAAATTACAGGCCGTTGTTCCAGGCAGGGGCCCGGCCATGCTTCCTGGAGCTCATTCCAACTGGAAGCTAAACATTACTTGAAAAGGGATGCTTAAGCAAAACAAAGCCATTTAAAGAGCAACACAAACACGGAGAGGGAGGGGAGCACAGGACTCGGGCTCTCCTGGAGAGGTGGGGTCCCACCTGTGTGGCAGCTGGTGGGACTGAGCAGCCAGAAGGGGATTGTGGTGACTTCCCTGTGATCTGTGTGTTCCAAACCAGAGAGAGACATCCTTGCAGACACAAGTGTTGGCATCAAATAAGCATCTCTGTTAGCAGAGAGGTTGAGGACAGAGCATGCTGTGTAAATGACTTCTTAGCTAAAAAGCACATCAGGTAGGTCAGAGGTGCAAAGCTTTGATGGGATTCCTGCAGAATTGATGTGCTCTAATGCCCATTGCAGGTGTGGCAACCTGAGGATCTCTCCATCCCTGCGGGACCTGAGTTCTTCTTGACAGTGATGAAGCTGCAACCTCTGAACGGTCCAAATCAGTGTGGGCTGCAGTATCCAAAATACTGCAGAGGACATCCCACCCTCTCCATTCATAAATCTAGCAACAGATATCTGTATTCAGAACGCAATGTTTGCTGACCCCGAGATTTGAAAGATCTTGAGCTCTTGTGAGTTCATGGTTTTAGACTCAAATCTCCCACTGGTCTCCTGAATAACCTCAGGGAAGTCACTTTGCTTCCCTTTGTTCCTCAGTTTCCCATTCTGCAACACAGGACAAAACACTTCCTTTGTCAAGCAGCCTGTGACCCTGTGATAGGACAAGGGGGAATGACTTTACACTGGAAGACAGTAAATTTAGATTAGATATTAGGAAGCAATTCTTTACTGTGAGGGTGGTGAGGCACTGGTATAGGTTGCCCAGAGAAATTGTGGATACCCAATTCCTGGAAGTGTTCAAGGTCAGGTTGTCTGGAGCTTTGAGCAGCTGGGTCTAGTGGGAGGTGTCCCTGCCCATGGCTAGATGTAGGGGTGTAACTAGATGACCTTCAAGGTCCCCTCCAACCCTGACCTTTCTATGATTCTATGTCTCTGTGATGTGCCAAAAACATGCAACAGTGAGGAAGGGGTGATTACCCCACTGCTGCCGGGAGCGTGAACTGCTAGGAAACACCATTTTGCAGTCAGAAGACAGCCCCGAAAATCAGGACCCCCGCTTTTTGGGTTTGGCTCTTGCTTTGGCTGGTTCTGCACCCAACAGCAAGTTTCTCTGGCACCCCCTGACTCAGCTGCCCCCTACCCTGTAGCATCACCCAGAGAACTAGCTGGTTTTGGGTTTGAATTCTGGGAAATTTTGAACAAAACACACGAAGCCCAGAATGTGCAGTGTATTTTCTGCGGTAATGGAAGTGAGTATTTGGAAACTTTTAAAAGGTCAAGATTAGACAGAACGCCTATCTCTCACAGGCACAAATTGGGGTCTGCCCAGGGCCTTTCCATCTATTGTCAGTGGTCACCATGGCCCAAATTTGTGTTTTGGTGTCATACGGCTGGTGTCACAGGAATAACAGGGTCTTGTGAGAAGCAGCCCTTGGTGCACTGCTTCACAACGTACAAAGGATTTTATTTTAGGGAGTGAGATTTACTATTTGTCCAGGATGAAATGGCAAAAACTCAGGGAACTATGAGTCTGTGACTGCTCTGGTTTTCCCTGGAGACCTTCACAGTCAAAACTATTACAGTCAGCAACCTACCAACTGCTTCCACTGTCCTGGAAGAGCCCTTTTGAGGGCGGTCAGGGAGAGGTTGTCCTGGTGCAATGTTGTGTGGTAGGGAGGTCCACCACGTCTGCGTGCTCTGGGTGAGTCGTAGGCTTGCACAGATGGCTGCAGAGCCACAGGGGACAGGGGACACAGCTGCAGAAATAAAGCCTTAGTAGAGGCTTCTTTGCAGTGGTAAATGGTGCATGTCTGAGGCAGTTCTGGTACCAGAGAGTGAACTTGCTCCCGAGGTCACAGGGCTGCTTCATGGGCACCCCTTGCTCTGCCCAGCAGTGCCTGCACTTCTGGGCTTCACACCTCTAAGGGAGAAGAAGTCAAGTAGGAGTGCAGGGCAAGAAAGTGTTGTGTGGAGAGTCCTGCAAGAGCCCACATCCTCTGTTTACTCACATGCCATGGTTACAGCCCCTGACGCAGGTCAATGCAGCATCCAGTGCCATCTTCTGCGGCAGCTGCAGCAGCCGTGGCGTGGAGGTGGCATAGGTGTGTGGTCTCCCAGCCCTTGCTTTTCCTGGGGCCTGCTTGGAGCTGATTGCTTTCCATGAGGCTCGCCACATGCGCCTTGAAATTGCTTCCATCAACCCTCTTACCGTAGCTAAGGTTCCAGCTATCTCACCCCTCCTCTCTGACATTATTGGTTTATCTTTGTCCACTGGCAAAGTTCCCAAGCAATTCAACAATAACAGTTGTTTCTCTGTGGCTGAAAAAGTCATCTCTAGGACTGGCTGTTATTGATCATCTTACAGGAACCGGACATTTTCTTTTCCTTTCCCATTTTTTAGAATACATATTTTGAGTTTCAGTCAATTTTAGTGCTCATGAAAGTGAAAGACTGATGATGTTGACTAGAGCTAAACTTAGCTCCTCATGGCTTCTCCTATGCACACATCTCTACTAATGCATCACATTACTCACTTGCATTAACTTCTGGCCCTCCCAGCCTGGGGCTTCCCTCATCATCTTGCCAGTGGTCCCTCCTGCCCTTCAGCTCACCCGTCTCCTCCAGCTCAGGCTTCCCACACCAGCCCCTCACTAGTCTCCTGTGCAGTGCTGATCTGCCAGCTCCTGCTTAGGTGGAAATATGGGGCTGGACTGGTTGCTGAGCCCCAGCTGATGATGGTGAGACACGCTGTCAGACTCGCCAGAGCACGGTGAAAGCAGGGGCATTCCACCGCCCAGAGTGACAGCGCATCAACTGGTCCTCCTCTAAGGCAGTCATTCAGACTTTTACAGCCCCTTTTCCTTGCAGCCCTGGGGGTCTGTGGGGACAGACAGAAGAGCACACCTTGGCATCCTGCTTTTCTTTCAGGCTGAGGCATGCTCTGTCTGGATAAACTTGACAGAACAGGCATGGGACAATGGGGCAAGGTAGGACAGGTGAGCAGGATATGCTTTTCTCGCTGCACTCTTCTTCCAGTAGCTCCAGAACTTATAATACCAAAGTCAGACTGAGCCCTTACTCATCTCATGACACTGTTTCCTGCTTTCTCAGTTTATGCAGTTCTACTGTTCTCTGAGGGAAGCCAATGCAAGCATACTGTGTCTGGGATGCCTCCTGTCCTTTTGCCTCATCATGGGGAAAAATGGCCCACCAAACCTCTGGAAATCAGGTGCTCACTCCCTCCAGAAAAGTAATAGATTGTAACTAGCATTTCAAATCACTATTTCTAAATGAAATATCAGAAAGACATAACATGTAATTTCATCTTCAGGCTATTGTTTGTTTTTTAAAAAAGAAAAAAGGCAAAATGTCCAGATTTATATTTTAGTTTGTTTGGTGTGGGGAAAAACAGGCATGAGAGACTAAAATAAAAATTGAGATTTTGATTTTGAAGTATTGATTCAAAATAGAGAGGAGAAATTAATTTTGAATAAATTCAGAATTTCTGGTAAAAATATGCCCATTATTCCCTTGTCTTCTTTCTCCTTTCCTCTCCCCTCCTACTGTAGTCTATCAGGTAAATTAGGTAAGAAAAAATAACAGCAAGCAAGGACACACATCAGTGATGCCAGAGTTTTCATTAAAATGTTTTAAGTTGGGACAATGGCTCTATTAATCTTCCACCCTCTGTGGGAACGTGTAGAACACAAGCCTCTGCTGTAGTGAGCCTGAGAACAAAATGGCTGTTGTCTCAGCAAACCAGCTGAGACTCTACACTTTTAGTGCACAAAAAGTCTCCCTTTGGTATTTGCACAAACAGCTGGATGTGTGTAGTAGCATCGGTACCACCTTACCCCCTCTCTGCTGTGCAGGGAGTTCTGCCACCTGTATCCCACCTGATGGCTCAGTAGGGACTGAGCTCCTGGCTATAGACTCCCATGGGAACCCTGATCCCCCAGAAGATCTGCCCCAGGATTCTGAAACCAAGACACCTTGCATTTAATTATTTTGCCATCCTGAACTTGTGTTGGAGATATTTGGAGATATCCCGTTTGTCCTGGATCCCTGAGGACAGCTCTGATCTGCTTGGTTAATTGGAAGTGGCTAAAGCCATGGAAGGCAGCTATGGAGGTAGAGGGGCATTGTTGGGTTCAGTTTGCAGAGACTGTGGGAAATCTCTTGCTTAGTTTAACAGTCATTCACTATTAGGGTGAGAGGCCTGCTTGGATACCTGTGGGAGATTTCTGAGATGTCCCAAGGGACTCTGGAAGTGATGGCAATTATCTTCATTTATTCTGTGTTTTATTAAATAATGGTAAGCACCATGAGAGCTGGAAATGAGGAGCTGAGTGTGAGGATGTGGGAAAAAGTGCATGTTAGAAAATAAAGGGGTAAGGAGCATGCTCACATGGTCAGGTATTTGTTAGAGTGAATGATTAAAGGGAATGGAGAGGGAAGAATAATGAGCGTGCTGGCTTAGTCTGTGACAAACAGAGGGTAACGACTGGGGAGGCTGGAATTAAAAAGAAAAAGAAAGTGGTGTATCGGTAGGATGGTGCTCACTCGTGTTCCTTTCATGATACAGACAGAGGGGAAAAAGGCACCGTGGAAAAGTGTGTGTGTGTGCGTGTGGTGCATGTGCTCGTAACACAAGCGAGCGGGAGAGAAGGGGGTGCGTGATGCCAAGCCCATGGTGATGGACCCTGCAGGGGGAGGGAAGGGGCTGGAGCCGACAGAATGCGCGTGTGCCCGTGAGGCATTTCCCAGCCCCGGAGTCCAGAAAGGCAGCCGCATTCAGGTTTACGCTGATGACACATCTTTCCACTTGGGCAAATGGACGGATTCCCTCTCTAAATCACTCCAACGTGATTTTAATAGCAGGCAGAGGTGGCTTTTGGATAATAAATGGGTACTAAACCCTAAAGAGACACAGGCTGTGTCATACAGAACAGATGGTAAATTAAAAAGAATGGAAGCCCGTGACTTCGCTTAGCTGTGTTCCAAGCCGGGGAGCTCTCACTCTTGTTATACCAAGTATTTAGTATTTACACTGCAAGGTTGCTTCTTTGCCTACCCTGACTTGGAAGATTGCAATTATGTATAATAACAGTGAGATCACACTGATTAGAGAGGTGGCAGGAACGGCAAGGCTGGATGATGGTGATGGTAATCATCATTCTTATTAGTGATCATCAATAATTAATAATTGCATTGTTTATCCTTCATCAGTGGCAGAAAAGACACCCAGACATGCTAAAAGGTTTAAAAATCAACTTGCTTTGTTTTGTTTACTGACAGAGAAAGTCTTCCTTTGCATTTGCTTTTTAGTTGGCCTTGCCAGGGCTGTAGGTCCCTGTTCACCTTCCAGAGGGTGCTTCAGCCAGCGCTCAGTGCCCTTTGGCTTCAGCGGGATAAAATCACGTGTTAAGGGCTAAGCACATACTTAAACACGGTGCAGAGCAGTGACTGAAAGGAGCTTGCCTTCGGAGTGGTGGGAGCAGCGGGGCCAGAAAATGTATTAATGGGCAGCGACAGACCAGAAGTGAAGCTGCATAAGAGCCCTCTGTAGGAATGCCACCGGGTCCTTTGAAGCTGCTCCGGTGATTAAGATCCCGCTGTTACCGCCAGCCTTCCCCTGCCTTCTCCGTGCTCGAAGAGCAAGGCTGACCCCTCAGGAGAACCAAGCTGAGGTGCTGCAGGAGGGTCGGCAGAGACCCCTGCAGATGGGAGGTGCATCCTGGTGGCAGCCAGCCCTTCTGGAAGGGGACAGCACAAGGGCTACTTGGCGTGTTCTAGCCTCGACAGTAGTACTGCAGAGAATGTATTGTGATCATGAGAGTGTGTCAGTGAGAATGAGGGCCTATTTGTGAGTCAAACGTGTGTCATGGTACTTCTTGGGCAATTTCACAGCCCTGGGAACTGGGATAACTGGGAGGGTGTGGTAAAATCTGGCAAGGGGTCCCAGCAAGAAAACATGGCAGTGCGTGAGCACAAGAAGTCATTGCTTTAAACAAAAGCAGCCAGTTAAGGCAACACTGTTATTGCTTCTTTGTCTGATACACATGAGAGGGAGCAAATCCTAAAAGCAACTGAAGCCATAAAGGCAATCACTTACCAAAGCTATAAGATATTGATCTTCCCCCATCTGAACTCTGTCAGGCCGGCATACTGGAAGATGTTTGTTCTTTTTAAACAGGTATATGATGAGGAAAGAGTGAAGGCAGCACTATTAACCTAGAATGTTGCTTGGGAGATCTAAGAAAAAAACCCCTTCATCTTCTGGGACCTCAGTTCTGTTACAACCTTGCTGGAAAGAAGCTTTAAAGAGAAGTACTCCTGGCTCTGCTGAGCTCTTAGAAGGGAATGAAAAGGAAGAAGATGAGTGCATTTATGTTTTGATTGCAGTTCCACGTAAGGAAAAGGCATGTTAGGCCCTAACCTTACTATTGTGAAGACTCCTAATCCCCACTAATTTAGGGCAGTAGTCTCAAATTTGAGGATAAATCCCCCCATACCGTAAAACTATCAGAGAAACCTTTGACTAGTAAGAGGAGGAACTATAAAAAAGAATAACTTACATTGAATGTCTTTTTTTAAAGAATTATTTTTAATTCTGTTCCCCCTCAATCTATGCACTTCATTTAAATTTTGGTGACTTCACATTATGTATATGTTTGTAAAATAAAATAATCTTCATAGAGAAAAAATGTCTTTAATAATTAATGATAGAAAAAAATAATTAATGAAGAAATTAATGAGAGAAAAAAATTAATCCCAGCAGTTGAAGAAATCTCTGAAGCTTAAAACAAGTTATTTTCTATTAGTAATCATGAAGATTATAGCCACTGGTAGTGGCTAGCTATGAAGAGATCCTCAGTGTATGGAGCTCCATGTAAATGTGGAGAGCAGATGTTCCTTTCCCCCATAAGCTCATAATCCAAACAGACAAGGCATTCAGAGTGTGAAATGGATCAGTCACACACACTACAGTGAAGTGGGAGATCCAGGCACACTTGGAGGAGATTGAGCATCCAACTAACCTCTAATGGAATAGTACAGTCTTGAAGGATGATTGATAAAATTGTAATATAATTATATGTTTGTTTATAATGTCACTACAACTACCATGATAAAAAGACCAGGCTTTTAAACAGGAAAAAAACGCCCCAAACCTGTAAGTGCTCTAATGAGTGGAAAAGAAAATATGGCAACGAACAGAAAAAAACCCCAGCCTAACAAAAAATAAACACCTTGAAAATAAGAACATTCGGGGGTTTTGTGAGCTATAGTGCCAGGAGATTGACAGAAGCTCACCTATACAAAATTAGTTTGATTTGCTGGTGTTTGATTTAATAATATTCCTCAGTTTAGATTTACCAGTTTTCATGAAGCAGTAAAAACAAAATGATAATTTCACACCAAGAAACTATTCCAGCAGATTTACTAGTAGGAAACAATAGGTTCAGCGGTGAAAATAGATTCAATGAATAGATGAGAGGGCTCCAAAGAAAAGAGATGACACAAATATAAGAAAGTGGAATAAAGACCAAAACTAGAAAAGAAAAAAAAAAGTTATAGTCTTCAAATTTAAATTTTCCGCAACTCCTGACTAAATTGGTAAGGTGTTTCTCCCTTTGGTTATACTGAAGTAACCAGCAGTTAGAGAAGGGCAGAATAATACCTATGCCTCAGTGCACACTGAAGCACCTCACCGTGGCTTTCAATCCTATTTGTGTACCTCTAAAAATGGCCTAGTAGCGGTACAGATCCCTTTATCATCAACTTACTTTTGGAGATATTAGAGTGACTTTTCTTTACCTTTTATGTTTCCCTTTGACATAGTCCATAAGCCATTAGCAGAGCCGAGAAAGTTGAAAACCACTGCATTAGATAACTCTGCTTGAATAGAGCCTTTCGAGGCTGGTTCTGCAAGGGAGTGACAAGTTCCAGCTTTAGCCGTGCACACTCTGCCCGTGAGGTGACATCCCAGGGTCCGTGTGCGCAGACAGACTGCCGTGCTGGGAGAGCGAGATGTTAGTCAGAGCTGGGGAACGTGTCAGAGGCAGCCGAGAAGGTTAAAGAGGCATGCCTTTAATGATTAAAAGTATTTTTGCGTTGTAACAGCGCTTGAGATTTTCTGAACTTTCCGAACATGTTTTTTATCCTGAGGCTGTTAAAAATATCTGTCCTTTTAGGATTATGACAGAGGTGTACAGATAACTCTGTGAAGAATTTTTTTTTTTTTTTTTTTTTTCAAATCTTCAACATTCAGTGTCATTTCAAATTTCAGAAAATAAGTGTGGAAAACAACCTGGTGACAGTTTTATGACATCCACCTCTCTACCTTCATGTGCCTTTTATCCATCAGGAAAATAAAACATTCAGTTAAGGAAAACTAAAAAAGTGTGTGATCGCCATTTTTCCCCCATCCATTTCTCAACCACCTAGATTTATGTATTGTGTGCTACCTGGAATCTTGCCATCTTCTGCTCACTTCACTAGGTCTTAATCCCAGACTGTTTTCTTGTCCCTTGCTGCATGGTGACCCTGTCAGCCAGGACACCAGGTGGAGGGGATGGACGTGCTGGTGGCATGGGACATAAGAAGGAAAAGGCCATTGCATGAGGATATGCAGGAGGATATGGCTGGGGGTTCTTCAAAGGGACAAGTGCTCAGCACAGCACTCACTGCCCTGTCCCATGAACCCACTCAAGCCATGAGATGGCCCCACTGCTTTGGGGAGGAGAGGAGGAGGTAATGGTCCTGCATTGCAAAGAAATCTTTCGACATTGCTTTGGGGAAAACATGAGGCAGAAGTCAGTTGAATGAGGTTTGGACATTATATGTGAAACTTCATCTCACAAGCTCCATGTCCTCTCCTGGCTGTTTCCTGCAGAGCACTGAACCTCGAACACCAGCCTTATTTAAATAAGGATGAGTGACCGTTAGATTAAAAGCAGCCTTGATTAGTGACAGAGGCATTTTCACATCAGCTACAGCAAGTTCAAGGCAACTGCTCTTCACATCAAAGCAAACAGAGCTTTGCAGTGCTGTTCACGAGCACAGAAAGCGCACTGCCATCTGTGCTTAATTACATTTGTATGGGGTCTTGCTCTTCAAGTCATTTTGCAGAGTCCAGTACTATTGATTCCATAAAAGTTACATAAATCTGACTGCCATTGGTGTTATTAAATTTCACTAGCCGTTTCAGTGGGGAACCTTGAGATTCTCTCTCTTTCTGGGTTCTGATGCTGGAATTCACAGGGACACTTCTGTGGGGGTTTTTTGAGATACACCTCAGCAGGCCATTTGTAGGCTTGAGTTAAAGGCAATTAGGATAGAACAAACATAGATCCTATCAGCATGTGCAGAAGAAAGGACCTAATCTCAGCCAAAATAAAGGGGAATTTTGCCATCTGAGAGACAGAAGAGGTGCCCTGGCTTTCCTGAATTGTATTGGATGTCCCAGCTGTATCGATCTGGACAGATGTTTGCCTTATACTTGGAGTGGAAATCTAGTGGATTTCTGTAGCAATGTCAGCTGTGACTGTGATACAGAATTGTTGCAGATGTGGTGATGTTTGCAGGTTGGTCCACATCTGCACAGGGGAACCAATGTGCAGTGGATGGGACCTTCAGCTTTTGCATCTGCCAGTGTTTCTACTGCCAGCATGCCTGGTCATTGGCTGCTCTGGTGGGTTAGTGGTGTAGTTCTGCAGAGGAGATGAGAACAGGAGAGTGTGTAGTAGTATTTTACTTCTTTTTGGCTGGTTCGTGAAGACTGGAAGCCTGGCTGTCTTAAAATACTCAGTGTTCCTTTGGCCATACCAGATCTGTTCAGCAGTTGTGACCTAGATGTCGAGTTTTGGACTCCTGTGCCACCAACATTGTGACATTCCATTGTCATCTGCTGGTGTTTGTTCTTGCACATGCAGCAGCCATGTACTGATTCATAACAAGATAAATACCGTGTACTTTTTTCACTCTACTTCTGCTTTGAGGGCTTTGTCAATAATCTTAAATTGCCTTCTGAAGCTTTTCCTTACAGCCTTGTCAGCTAAAAACTTCCAGTTTTTTCATATGTGTCTGTTCCAGGCAAAACAGTCTCAGTTCAGGGAATTTTACTGAATTTGATTTATTTCCAATTAACATAAACTTTTACTTACTGTTCTGGCTGATGGAAAACAAAGAAGACTTAGATAATTAAACACCAAGGGAAGATTCTTTCTTTTCTGTTCCCCAGGCTCAGCTTCAGCCCAACATCTCTCTGCCACCAGACCCCTTCCCTCCATTTTCACTGTGCTTTACACCCAGTCCCCACCAGTACCACTGGTGAGGAGACGGGCAATGCAGGGAGGCCCTTTTTTTGCTGCTGCTCCTGGTTTTTGCTCTTTTCTTCCCCTGCTCTTTCCTCTCACTAATACTCTTCTCCATCCTGAGTCAGCCATGGGCTTCTGTCTATTCAGGAGCGTCCCTGCTCCAGTGTGGGTCCCCCACAGGCACAATGCCCTCCCAAGGTTACTCCAGCAAGGAGCCCTTCTCTTCAGAAGTTGTTCCAAGCCCGGTCGTGTTCCACATGCCTCCTCCTGTATCTGCTGCTGTATCTCTTCCTGTGTCTCCTTTTGTGCATCCTCACATTGCCTCCTCTTTCTCCTCTTTCCAGTTCTCTCTTGGGGCCCCTCCAGAATCGCCTGCCCCAGCAACGCTGCCCTCCCTTAGCACTAGAGAATGGAGTGACTTTTGAAAAGTAGTTTTTGTAGCTGGTGCAGGAGGGCTGGGATCCCTCTGACTGGCTGTGGCCTTGGGGTGCCACACATTATGGAGAGGCAGGACTAACTGGGACCAGTACAGGACAGACCGTGAACCCTCCTGCACCGGGCAGCCTGTGCCCCCTGCACCGCTACCAAAACCCAAGAGACTTCGCTTTTACAGGGGGCAGAGAAGAACCCCCTGTGCTCAGGTGCAGACAGGGCTTTGGGAGGAGAGAAAATCTCCCATTGGACTGTGTGAGGCTTAGGGTACGCTCCCAACAGTGTCCATGGACTGAGCTGTGGGGTGCCATGTCTCTGGCATCAGGGGACACTGATGGTTTCTGCACAGCGATGCCAGTGAGAGGGAGTTACTGTCATATTTCTGATGGACATGACACCACCCCCACCCCCACCCCAAGGCTCCTTCTCTTCCTCCATGTGCATCCTGGCTTTCCTGCATATGGGGGTATTCAGAAAGAGGGTTCAAAGGGAACTTCCACCTTATAAAAAGCTTCACCCATTTACTTCTCCAAAAGAAGCCAAAGCAGCCAAGATTTCAGTATTGAAGTGGAAAGATTGTTGGATAAGAAGTCAGCACAAGCTCTGGTCTGCTCACAGCTCTGCCCCTGGCGAGCTAGATCCAGCACTTCAAAATCCTTTTTTTTAACTTATGGACCCCAGACTGTGCGTTATGGTGTATTTAGTCTGGAAGCTGTACAGAACACAGTCTGCCTCTCACCATGTGTGTGAGACACCGAGCACAACAGGAACCTGGTCCCTGCTGAAGCCTTGAGGCGTGACAGTAACACAAATAATAAATAATAATACTGTTAGCAAAAGGACATACATATTTATATGAAAATGTACCGATGCAAAGCACCTTTGATTGACAGCAGTGCTCAGCACACTCGCAGTGGCAGGATTACATTATATCTGTAGCCATGGCTCTATACACAAAATTCAACCCATAAATTAAACTGGTGATGACCTCTGCCTATGGCAACCTTACTCATTGCTGTCCCAGGGTGTCACACCAACGGCTTCTCACCAGCACATAGTTCCAGAGCCACCTGGTCAGGAGGAGGGGATGGTAGAAGGAGAGTTGGGACAGGAGCTTTTCTCTCCTATGCACGTGACCTCACAATGCAACCTTTGGGATGTCCCCTGTGTTATGTTGCCTGAGCATATACAACAGTCCAGTAAGAAACAGCCCTTACTCTCCCCTCCTTTCTACTCTTCTCCTTGTCATCTGTCCTCCTGTCCTCAGCCTGTGCAGCTATCAGACAGAGATCCAGACTCACAGGAAATGCCACATGGGCTATTTTCTCATGGGAACCGGCATTGTGTGTGAACCCATACTCCACCCATTTAGACCTTCTTGCTCTAGCTGGGTACCCGTTGACTGAGGGCCAGGGACCTGGGCACTGGGCAGAGGAAGTTCTCAGGAGCACACACCAGCACCCCACCGTGCTGACACATCTTCCATGGTGGCTGTAGCATCACCCTGAGTCATCAGCATGGAGTGTGCCTCGAGCAGCTGCGCAGAAACACCGCCTTCAGATGGTGCAGAGGAAGTATTTTAACTCACCCACAGAGCCATAAATGTGACCACATATCTCTTGATGGCAGCAACAGAACTGTCATCACCCTTGATAAACAGGGTGTCACTTGTTTTCCCCTTATTTCTCCCCCATAGGAATCTTCTGTGTAGAATGGGGATATTCCAGGTGAATTTGTGATTTTTCCCCTCTCCAGGAAGTATTGTACATGGTGGAGGAGGCAGTGTGGCAGTGTGTCTGTGCAGACATCTCCTGTTGACTTGTAAAGGAGATTCACATGGACAGAAGAGCAATTGGGTCCCAGATGCTCGAGAGAAAATGGTAAAGAAATTCTCCACTGCTGCTTCTATGTACTTCAAAAAGACACTGGAAAAGAGGGAAATGAATAACTGAAAGGTGCTGAATAATTTGGGGAAATGGGGTCATGCCCACCCACCCATTTGTAGAGCTTAGAGATCTGTATAAAGATGCAAATGAATACATCTGTTGTGTCATTAAATGCAACTGCAGCAACCTAGATGAAAGGGAAAGTGAAGGAGGGAGAAGTGCTGACTGGTAATAGTGCCACAAAATTGTCTTCTGTGATGAGGAACTGCCAAGTGCAAAGTCCCAGGCTGGTACTGTGGGTCCCAGTTCAGCACCCATTTTTCGCCCCTCTCTCTTTCTTTGCTGCTTTTCATAGTCTCCTGACCTGGCATCAACCACAGTCCCTTGTGCTCTTCATATGAAAGCTGTGGAAGCTGATGGATGTGGAGCCAGTGGTTTCATTCCCTCTTTAACCTCCCTGGGGAGTCTGGCCTCTTCAGCTGGTGTTTTGTAGGGGGGGGAGAAGACAGGACAGAGGCACCTGCACCTCTAATCGACAGCAGCCCTCTGCTGCTGGAAGCACCTCTGCTGCTGGGAAGGGACATCGGATGAGGTCAAGTGACAAGGTGTGTGCACAGGCTGCCGTGAGTAATTGAATGTGGGAGTGATCCTGACAGCGTCTCTGGCCCCACTTGCTGCCTGGGCATGAATCAGTTGTGATGCCAGCATCTGGAAAGACACTTCAGAAATGTCACAGCCAGAAGGACCTGTTAGTGTGACATGCAGCATCGGCTGGTTCTGGCGTCCAGACATGCTGGCTCGCCAATGGGAGGGAGAAGAAAATTTCCCTGTTCTCTCAGTAGAACAGAGACAACCCCTGACCACCCCTTTCTCCTCCACACCACTCTCACCACATCCCTGACAAAAAGCAGCGGCTCTCCCACCAGCAAGGGTGCCACACTCCCTCCATCCTGCTAGAATTCCCTGGCTGACAGGTGGGGAAATGGTTGCTCTTTACTGGAGCCCCAATCCCACTCCTGAAGGTTGCTGGGCTCTTCTGTGGCAAGGCTTTGTACAGCCCTGTCATTAGAATCCCTCGTCTCCTCTTGAGGACTTCCACAATGTTGCTGCAGTGGGCACAAGCTCTGAGACCCTTTCTCCTGGCTTGCTGGGGCTGGACCTCTTGTCACAAAGTTCAGATCTGCTGTCTGATTTCTCCCCACTGCTATGCTTGCCATCAGATTCCCTCCTCTTAGCCAGGCTTGTACATATGCTTTTTTTTTTTTTTTAANTCTAATTTATTGGGGTTGTTTCCCTTTTTTTTTTTTTTTTTTTTTTCTCTGAACACAGTATATAAACATTCTGAATTCCACACTCTTTCTCTTACTGCTCAGTCTTACTGAGTTTTTCTCCTTGGTCACCTTCTGGAGTAACTGTGCCATGGTGGCCTCTGAGGCCTCTGATAAACTTTGCTGGAGGAGCTCCCAGTTCTCACACATGCAAAAATGAGTGTTCATACAAATATATACATATACATTATATGCTCTCTCCTAATACATTTTACTTTTGACACTTGAGGAGTTTGCCTTTTCAAAGGACCAAGTATATAAATATATATGTATTATTTCTTGACAGGATGCTCCCTGTGCTCATATTCAGTGTAATCAAGTCATGATCACTGGTCCCTGTAGCTGTTTCCAGGGACTGACAGCTCCTGCTGCAACAGGTTTGAATGAGCATCCAGTGAGTAAAACCTTTTATTAACTCTCTCATCCAGGTGATCAGTTGGACAGGCATGTGTGAGCCCTCTTGTGGGTGTGTATGTGTGTCCAAGTGCAGGGACACTCACAAATGCAAAAGCAAAGTTTTTTTCATAGCATTTTTTGTACCTGTTCATACTGTTGGTATTTATCCAAAGGCTTATGCAGGTGCTGCATAAGCTTTTCCCAGTGACATTTCTCCATACTGCTATTAACCAGTCATACACTAATCACCCTGTTAAACATGGATCATTGAATAGCTGCTCATGCCAATTTGCAATCCAGGAGCTTATCATTCTTCTAAGTTATTTATAATTGTCCTCAGTGTTTCTCTCTCTTTATTTATGGTTCACAGGCTGCTTCCTATCAGTGCATATCAGAGTAATGTGCTCTTGAATACATTCAAGTCTGATTTTTTTTATACTGATTTCCACATCTGTCTGTTCAGTCTGCATCCCTCATTGACTTGAGACCTACCTTTCAGAGGCAACAAACAGCTTAGACCAGCATTTCTTTCTTCTTCACCCTTCCTAATTAGAACAACAGTAGAGTTTTAACTCAACCTGAATGTAATGTTTTCACAGTAGAAAATAATCATCTCTACACTTCAGAAGCACTGGTGATGTTTCCTGTTGACTGCATAAAACGTCTAGCAAATTTTGAAATTGTAATCCTTCTATAATAACTGTATTTTTAATTTCCATATGTTACAGAGATGAGCTGAATAATTATTAAATCATTAATTTAGTGGTGTCTGAAAGACCCCAGTAGACACCCTCTGAAAAGTTTTACTAGTAAGCACAAGGATCAGTCTCTGCCCTAGAGAACTGAGTAACTAGAAGAATGTAATGGTGTCTTTAACGCAGAGCATCACCCATAAGACTTCACTCACTCTGTTTTTCCTCAAATGTTTGCAACTTACACTGTTTAAAATTCCAAGTAATGTGACTAATCCCTACATGTTTCATCAATGGTAATAAGAGGAAATTTGTTCTCATCTATGGGAATTTCCATTTCCAGCTTGCCTGTTTCCCTGGAAAATATCTAGGACCGCTGTATAAATAATAGGGAAATCTCTTTTCTTCACAACTTCGGCGCAGCAG
The DNA here is from genome assembly GCA_013390105.1 of Tichodroma muraria. NCBI lineage: Eukaryota > Metazoa > Chordata > Aves > Passeriformes > Sittidae > Tichodroma > Tichodroma muraria. The sequence goes on from WAAG01032657.1 coordinate 51,674, forward strand.
CTCAATTTGTTTGCAGCACGCTGAGCTGGAGTTCTTATTGCATTTGCCTCCTTAGCACCTTCCCTCCGTGACATCAGTCAAGCGGTCGCCTGGCTGCTCCAGCTTGGTTCTGACAGAACGGAGCAGCTTTGAAATGGAGGCCATTCTGCTCGTACATGGCTGCATATATATATATATATATATATAAAAGACTGAAGACAGCATTATGAAACCTCCAGCAACTTGACTACACACTGCAGCCACTTATTTTACACTGACACCAGAACATTCTTTTTTTCCTACTCACCAGCTGGTGAGAAGTGTCAAGCGACAATGCCAGCAGATCGCAGGAGGAGCCTCTGCCTTCAAACACCAGGCATCATTAGCATGAAGACAACTGCATCAGCCCTGCTGCTACTGGTCCTTGAAGGTGCTTACACCCCAGAGTGCCCCTGTTCCTTGGTTCATTCCTCAGTACCTGGCAGGGGGTGGGAGAAAGGGTGCACATAAACCTCTGAGCAATCAGCAGCTTCTCACCGACTGCAGGAGAGGATCTGCCGAATCAGATACCACCTGGGAGTACCTTCCTCGGCAGTAACACCTGATGTGCCAAGGAGTAGTACAGACTGGCTAGCACTTCTCTTCCTCCTCTGCCACCCTCACAGGCAGCGTGCTGATCTGGCTGTTTGTCGTCTTGTCATGCTGACACAGAGCTGAGAAAAACCAGCAGCTTGGGAACTGCATGGTCTGGTCAGCTAAGAAAGTTGATATTCTCTTTATAAGAGACCAACATAAACTGAAATTTGATGACCACTAGGAAAAAAAAAAATAAATAAATTCTGTTGGTAATTCTGGACTGGCTGTGTGTGATTATCAGAGACTAATTCAATAAAGTCTCAATTTTAAAAAGTATTTGAAAACGAATTTTTTTTCTAAGCATGTCTGTAAGTTGCTTCTTGTTTATTGTCTCACAAAAGATGTAAATACAGGCAGCTTCCAGCAAGTGCTGAGGTACTCTGAAGTAGCAACCTCAACTTCGTAAAAAAATGGTTGCTGTAGAGCAAAATGATGACATAAAGCATTTCTCCAGGGCTGCCTGGCACTAATGACTTTAATACAGTGAGTAGAACAAACTTATGTGGCAGCAGTGACTGTGAAGGAGGACTTTTAACTTGCCTACAATAACTACCTTGCTAGGAGCTGAGTGTTTCAGTCAGAGTGATGAATAGCGAATAGGAGCCAGAGCAAGGCCAGCGTGTGGAGGCAGAGCGGAAAGTGGATCTGGATGGGGCAGGTTGCAGGGCAGAGCACCCTGAGTGAGCACTAGGGAGCATCTCTGGCAGCAGTACAGGGATGTGGTGAAGTGTGCATTTAATTCCAAAAACTTGCAGGAGAAAGCTTGGCTGCATGGGGAAGAATTTGCCAAATCAGGACTTGGAATGCAGAAGTAATACACATAAAGGTGCATGCATGAGTGCTCACATGGGCAATGGCTGCAGGGTGCTGGCAAAGGGCCATGAGCTCACATGAGCCCGTAGCAGATTTGTGCCATCCAGGAGTGTAAGTCTGAAATAGTGATGATGATGTGGATCCTGACAAGGCTTATACCACAGTCCTTCTTGAGCACTAGCAGACAGTGACATCAGAAGCAGCAGAGTTACAGTAAGCAGCACTTACAGAACTGAATGCACAAACTCCCTTGCTCTGTGACTCTTCATCTGTCCCAGGCTGATGCACCTGTAGGCCTCCTCCTGCAATCAGTCTCAGTTCTGTTCACAAGACTGAGCCGTACTTCCAATTATATTTATAGGCCTATTAGTAAAACCGGTGATCTATTCACAGGCAAGCCATGAAGACAAGAAGAGAGTCAAACACAGCCAATTACTTACTGCTAGAAGTAAACTGTGCCATCAGCAAAATTTCGTATTTCTGTTGTTCTCTGCTTTCTCTTAGATCGTTAATAAACATATTGAACATCCCTGGTCCTGATGCTGATCCCTGGAGCATCTTGCTATTAACCTCCTTTCACCGAGAGAATTGGGCGCTTATTCCTCTCCTTTGTTTCTTACCTCTTATCTAGGTTTTAATCCGTGTCAGGACTTTGCCTCCCACCCTACAGGCAACAAATTTCTTTAATAGCCTCTTGTGAAAGACTTTATCAAAAGGCTTTTGAAAAGTTTAAATAAATTCTATCCCCCCACCACCCCTTCTCCTCAGTCCAGTATTTCATTAACTCTTCCTCAGAATCCTAATAGGCTGGAGGAGTACAAGTCACACTTAGAGAAACTGGCAGACAAGTTTATCTCTATCGCGTTAGACTCATCTAGAAGCTTTCTAACTATCTTTAACGATTTTTTTTCAGTGTTTTTTCCTTGTTCTGAGGTAAGGCGTTCTGTTTAATAATTGGATCATCTTTAGCTTCTTTGTAAAACACAATAACAAAAATTGCCCTCCATCCCAGCCCCTCAGTCCCACAGGTGTATGTAGGAAATGTTATTTGAATAAGCCACTGCCTGCTTTGCTTAAGAGCTCAGCAACTTTGAACTCCCCTTCCTTGGGCATTCAAAGATGCTTACCATCCTCTCGGAAGTTAGCAATTTTATCTGGTGTGAAATCTCTTGTACCTCTGACCCTTTTCAGCCTGGGAGAGACATCCAAAAGTCATTCCCTGTACTCACCCTTCTCCCCGCTTTCCCGGGTGAAAAAGCCCAGAGGGTAAAAATACATTGTTTTCCATGGTCCTTGTCCCACTGTAGCCGCGGATGGTTCATCTTTCCATGATGCATGATGGGCTAGCCAGGCAGTCCTAAAGATAATATTGATGGCCCTTATGTGCTTGCCTGTCTTTGTAAGGCAACAACTTTAAAATTTTCAAACCTTTTTTGAAAGAACTGATGGGCAGAGCTCTGCTAGTGCTGTAGAGCACACACCTATAGAGGGATTTCCACCAGTGTGAGAGAACTTGACATCCCCAAAGTTCCTTCTTGTATGGTGAGGGGGGGACTTTCTTAATTTCCTTCCACAAAGACAGCTCTCCTGCTGTAATGAGGGGCTTTCAGTTCCACAGTGCAAGCGTTTCACCCAGCTCTCAGGCAGAGCAACACGTGGCCAAACTGGGTCTGTCATGAGAGAGGAAAATCAGGCCTGCAGGATGTCCATGTGGTGTTACAGACACGAAGGTCTCTGTGCTGACCCTCACAGCTGCTGCACACGTCCAGCAGCAGTTTAGCATACTGCTCTGTAGTGTTAGCCCCAAGGGTTGCCTCATGCAATGCATGACATGTACAGCTCTGCACAATGGTCAGGGACAGGGTTAAAGGTTGGAAGTTACAGCAGTCCCTCAGGCTCAGGAAAGAAGAGGACTTGCAGAGGTAGCTGAGCATGCTGAGTCTGCCTGTGTCTCACCAAACCTCTGTCCTTCCTGGAGTCTGCTACTGATCTGGCACCTCCCATGAGGGACATTGACTCACGGTTCTTATCCTTGCTCATTTTGTTTCTGCAAATTTAATAAGCTTCTTCCACAACACTGAAATGTGATGCAATCTAAAAAAAAAATTGACACTTTTGGAAAGTAGGCAACATTTGTCCTCCTTTTGCGTAACACGTGGCTCTCTAGCCGCAGACCCACTATCCCTACTGTGTAATTTTCAGCTCTTTCGTAGTCTGAAACCAATACCCAAAGCAAAAGATGGAGTCAGAGAGGAAGGAGATCAAGGAGCTTTGCAAGCGGTTTCTCCGTGTCCCCGCACTTATGGAGCTGCAGCACTGTCAATCTGAGGAGGCTGTTTCACCTGAGTGGCTGAGGAAACTTTGTTCATACTCTGAATGCCAGCTGGTGGCTCACGATACTTACGTCCTGCAAATTGTTATGAAGGCTGCCTCTGCGGGATGACTCCTGTGCTGTGGGAGGAACTGCTCCCTGCCCTGAGCTCTCCTTTGTAATCAGATCTTGTCTTCTTGTTTGGGAGAACTGCACCATTTTGCTCCCAGGGGAAAGTCAAATGCCCGCAGAGCCTGAGCGTGGGTTTGCCATGGTATGATTTGTTCAGCAAAGCTCATTATACCCTCCTTAATCTCCATTTTACATCTCCCTTGCTGCACTTTACATTCTCTTATATTACTACAATTTGGGCTGCATTTCTGTATTTTAGAAAATTCCTCAGTTAGAAAATTCCCTTTGTCCATGGTGTCACTTCTCAGCATTGCTTCCCATCTGTGGGGAGGGTGTACATGCATCATATGGCAGTACTTCAGGGCTGTAGTGAGCAACCTCACATGATCTGGCTGTTCCCTGTCCTAATATACGTGCACATTTGTTTTAGGAATACAGCTGCAAGTGTCTCTCTTCCTGCGGGCCCTGAGACCACTCCCAAACCAGAGTAGCTTGTTGTACCTCCAGAGAGCTCTCACTCATCTAATGAGGCTGGAGCATGACCTCCAGGCCTTGGTGCTTGAGCGCATCCATCACCATGCTGCCAGGCTTGCCTGCACCAGCTGTCCCTTAGGCTCTCTGTGAAGCTTTCCTGGGAACAGGCACTATGGGTAGTGTTCACAAATTCCCGTTAGGCAACTCTTCCATTATGATGCAAATCCCCAGTATTCAGGACTCGGAACCTGTGCTGCTCCTGTGTTTTGTTATGCCTTGAAGTTTCACATATTTCCTGTTCCACATGAGTCATTAGGAAGAGTTATTGACAAACAGGAGCTGTTCAAAGGAGAGCAACTGAAATGATCAAGGGAGTGGAGGGATTGATTTAGAAAGAAAGATTAAAAGGATAAAGTCTGGAGAGATTGGTTAAACAGCAACTACTGTGAGCATGATAACCTACACATACTTAAAAAGTATTTCAGAAACAGGAAAACACTAGTAGCATGATACATGGGGAGACAAGTGAAAACAGGCAGGAATTGAGAGTAACCTGAATTTTCCCTTTGAGATTAGCTTTCAGACAATAGGAAAGGAAATGTTCTCTGTCACTACTCTAACCTGATGGCAGCATGAAAGAAACCCAATTGCTCTCAATTTTATAAACCCTAGGACAAAAAATACTAGCAAATGTAACATAAGGTGGAATGCCCAGGAATGGCACTGGATTGGGGAATGGGTCCTCCTTGTGAGAAGACCACTTTTGGAGAAACTATGGACAAAGCAGCTCTCATTCCATAGTCCCACAAAACCCAAGGAAACTCCCCTTAGACAGCAGAGCTTGCTCCTTACTTCCTCAGGAATCTGCTCTCCTCAGCTGGCAAGTGGAACGGCTTGTGGATGAGACGGAGACTTCCCCTGACAGGGCCGTGTGCACGAGTGAGGTTCCTGCAAGCCCCCTTCACCATCTGGTCCATGAGCTCTGATGTGCTACAGCCATTTTTCAGTTTTAGTCTTGACAACTTCTCATGCCAGAGTGTGCAGCTGAGCAAGCCTGACCAGATGCTTATCGAGTGTAAATCGGCACAAATGTCTATTTATATCAGCTGAGGCTGGGCACCACTCTTTATAATGAACCATGTGTCCATTGTGCAGTCATGGACTCAGAGATGAAGACTAAAGGGACTACTAGATCATCTGTTTCGACCTTCCAAGTATCACAAGCCATTAATTTTCACCCAGTTACCCCTGGATTGAACCCAATAATTTGTCGTTGACTAAAGCATAGTAGGTGTTTAGCTAAGAAGAAATTCTTTGTATGAGGTCAGTTGTTGGTCTCAAGACATTCAAACGTGATTAATCCTCTCCTTCATGTGGAAGTTTCTTGCTCTGGCTAATCACCTTAGCTCTTTCATAAAAAGCATAGCATCCATTTTAACCTTCCTGGCTCTATCAGATGTTATCAGCTACTGAGGTCCGAGTTTGCTCATATTCAAGTCAGAAGGTCTTATAATTTGTGATCATTTTAATGTTTGTTCAGAGTTATCCATCAGAAGTATTTTGAAGTCAGTTAAAAATAGATAATTTTTGAGAGCCACACAAGAATATTTGATATTCTCCATGAAAATCACTGTATGTTAAAAGCATGAGTATATTGCTTGACTTAAAAGATCAACTAATCAATCAACTTGTTTGTCTGATCACTCATAGCATCTGCCTTACCTGAATATTTGAACACATCCCTGTCGTGTTGGTAGCAACAGCAAAGTCCCTAATGGGTTTACACTGTGGCATACTTGTCTTTGGGAGAGTAGTTGCTCCGTTCTCACATTTCCTTGAGTTTCTTCTGCAGAGGTTGCTACAGGAGATAATATTCTATGGTATATGGCCCTGTGGTCTGAACCAGTACAGCTGCTCCTGTAACCAGAACTATGCTTAAGAAAGGACATGGGACAATTTTGCTTACTATCAGTTTTCTCCTTTCAGCTACTGAGGGACTTGGGGTGCAAACACTAGCATGTGTTTCGAGTTCCATTCTTCTAGTGGAAATGCTTTTTAATGGAGACAGCAAAGAGACCTGTAATAGCATATTCAAAATGCACTTTCTGCAAATAGTGTGCAACACTGGCTTAAAATTGCCATGTCTACAAACATCCCTGCCAGTAAACTGATTTGTGAGATTGCTCATGGAAACACAGCAAAAAGAGGGGAGTGAACTCAGCAGAAAGGAATGAATTAAAAATTTGAAAGAAGATTTGTGGGTCGTTCCTCAGGTCCTGCTAACAGATTTAAGGCAGCTTAGCAAAGAGCTGATTTGGGGGTATGGTTTCACAACTCCAGGCAGTGCTGTGCAAAGGTATTGCTTGCATGGGAACTTTTCACAGGGCTTATAAGAATCTCCCTGGGTGAGTTAATAGGTTAGATACCATATAACACTTCTAACCACAACAGTTTTCTTGTTAGTTTGGGCAGTTCCAGAGACACACCATCTGAGAGTGACCCAAGCACCGGAAAATAGAAACTAAAGTAACAAGTTTTATGTCCTTTTCATCATCTGCCCTGTAAAAGAAAGAGATGGAGTAGTTTATAGGGTGATTTGTTTAGACTTCTGTGCGTGAGCTTATTGATGGAAGATTATGCTGGGGAACTGAGTTCCCTATGGAGAGGACAGGAACTACCACAAGGGTTCTCACTGTTCCTGGGAGTAATGCAATGATCCAAAGCCCTGAAAAATCCTGTCTCCAGCACAGACTCTATCCTTGAAGTCAATCATCTGCTTGTTCCTGTACGGCAAAGTAACCGTGGGGTTATGCAGAAAGGTGAATTTCTTCAGCAAGTCAGACAAAACCTGTGGCAGGCATGGAGTATTGGGGCAGAGACCTTGAAGGTGACTCTGTCTTCACTGGTGGCCAGTACAAATGAGGGAGCAGTCGGGTGATGTTCTCACTGTGATCGGTGTTGCTAGGGAGACCAGAGACTGTGTTTTCTCAACTGGAGCTTTTCCAGGATGCCTGCGTTCTTCACTAGACATTAGCTGCAATAATCAGTCATGAATGCCTGGATCACTGTGCTAAGACCTGTGTCTGATAGGATAGGACACCATCTTCTGGCAGGTTGCAACTGGGAGTGTTTTAATGATATGGTTATCTGGAAATTAGATAGCAGCAGGGTATCCAGAGGGACTTCAATGCTACATGTGGACTTTACAGTCAGGGCTGATGCCCCTCAGTGCCCCACATGAGTGCTTTGAAGGGCTTAATTTCTTTTTGCAAGCATCAATTTGGTAGCCTCGTTCCTGCTTTCTTCTGCCACAGCTCTTTCTTCAAAGGTTCCTTTAATGGAGAACAGTGTGCAGCCCCTCACAACAGAATATACAATTCCCTGTCTATGGAGGCATTCCCCCAAGAACAGCTGTACTTGTACTATAGCCCCAAACAGGTCTGCAACCTGTCTACTTAGGTTTGATTAATTAATCAGGGTTCTCTTCTTACCTGAATTTAAGCCTTCTCTCAAAGGAAATAAAAAAAAAAAAAAAGAAAAGAAAAGAAAAAGAAAAGCCAGAAGATTTATCCTGCAAAAAAGTAACTGCAAAATGAAATTCCATATAAAAACATGGATCTCAGACTGCAGGGGAAGATTAATAGAATTCAGGTAAACAAAAAATGATCACATAAAAATATCTTTGCAGAATTATATGCTTCTCTAAAAAAACTTCCAAACCCATCAGTCACTAAAAGCATAGGAAAATCAAAGCGAGTGTGAAGATATGAGAATCTCTAATAACGGTAAATACAGAATTGCACGGGGAAGCAACCTTAAGTCTGACTCCAGCAACGATTTCAGAAAAATCAGACATTCTGAGACTAACCTTGTCCATCCATTACCCACAGTGTCATCAGATCAATGGCCACAAAACTAGAATGCTTTATTCTCCATCGCTCTGAGGTTGTGCTGACTCTGGCCCTTCTTTACAGCCATGCACTCTCTACAGAAAAACACATATTTCACAAATTCCACACTAGACAAATAGCACATCGAAGCCATCACTCTGCACTTGTCATTCTGATTCTATTTACCCCAATTAAAAAAAGTACTGCAAAGCACAGGGCTGGCAGACATGAATCTCCTCAGCTCCATTCCCTCCCTACGCTGGCTACGCAAAGAAGGTTTTCATCGGAAAAACAGAGCCTGACTCCTTGGGAAGTGCTGGGCAGGGTAGTGACCCTCATTGCCTACCCCTTCCACAGTACAGACAGCTGCATGCCAGCAGAGGTACTTACTCAGGTCCCCCACCAGACCCTGCCTCAGGTCCAGATGCCCACAATGCCAAATGAGTGCTGTTCCTCACACGCCCTGCCCACCCAGGGAAACCCTGACTGCTGTTGCATTGTGCTCTGCGCTGTTGCCTGAGTTTTGCAGTGGAGAGGGTGTTTAAAGGCACTGGTGCTGCTCTGAAACCTCTCTCTCTTACCAGATCACTATAAAGATCATTCAAGTGCCAGGGCAATAGCACTTTTACACTTTTGCAGTTTCTGGTCCTAACTTTCTGCTGTGCACCATTTATATTGATATTTTTAATGTCCTGAAATAACTACAGCTGTTCTCTCTCCTTCGCAGGCACCACAACAGAGGGGAACAGAGGGGTTGAAGGTCAGAAGCCAGAAACTTCTTTGAGCTTTGAGGCCTGAAATGGGCTTTGAGGTACTCAGAGGAGGCACTGGTGTCAGAGGAATCTGATGTCTCCTTCCAGGCAGCTGTGCCTCCTTCCAGCCAGCTCTGCAGGTGTCAGTGAGCAATGAGAAACAAAGAACCAAGACCAGCATTGGAGCTAACACAGAGCACTGTGGCTGGATCCAAAAGACACAAGACATTATTTCTTGGAGATCTCTAGAAAACAGAGCCTGAGTATCTGCTGACTTAAAGAAACCTTGGCCAAAGGAAGGCTGCCACACACTGCCAACACAAAAGCGCGAGACTGCGCTTTGCTGGGAGCAACCTTTCATACTAGAAAACACTTTTCTAATATCACTCTTTTTATGACTGAATCTGATGATGGCAGTGGTTGTTTTCTTCACAGTTCACAGAGAATGGCCATCAAAAAATAGCCAACTTTCTTTCCTCTCTGATGAGCCTCCTTAACCTTGGTGTGAATTTATAGTCTGTTGCTGCATTTTGAGATGCCATATGTGTGACAGAATAAAAGGGAGGGAGACATTTTGTTTCCAAAAATTATGCTACACTTAGCTCTATTACAGCACAGTGGACAATGTATATCACTTAAAGTAGCAAGAACAGGTCTGGGGCAAAGGAAGACCTTGTGGTAAGCATAAATGCCTCTTGTCCTTGGGGACAAAGAAAAAAAAAATCTAAAACCCACCTTCCACTAATTAATGTAATTTAATTCATTCAAACAGGAAGAAAGTTCTGAATTGTTTTTTAATTATTTCTCATGAATAAATCTTCTTTGACAGGAAAGAATCAGCAGGACCCAGTGAAGGGCAACTATTTCATTGCAGGAGTCTATTCAGGCTGAGGGTGACATCTTAGCTGGGAGATTTATGGAGAAACTACTATCACATCTGAATTTTTTGAGTCCCTTTACTTTGGTTGACCCTAATGATTTGGTGTCACCTTGTGGATTTTGCTAATCTTATCTTCTCTTGCTCAGCAAATGAAGTCCAAAAGAACCCAAAACACCTCTGCCTATGCTTTTGCTATTCCTGTGGCTGTTAACTGTTGCTAATATTGTTGTTATTAATATTTTTAATAGTAGACTAGTGGTATTAAAATAGCAGCCCCTTAGAAGTTCCTGGACTAGAATGTCACTGAAAAAAACACATAAGAAAAATACAAGTTTCTTGATCTGTAATGTTTAGGATCTATCTGCTGGCATCGTTTGGGCAGATAACCCATGGCAAAGTGTCTTAGCCTTCAGAGCCACTGAAGCTGGATTGCACCTCTGAGATCCATTGCCTTGTTCCTGCAAATTACATCACCACGTGGGCAGTGTCTGGCTCTGCGTGCTTGGGTGTGTGTGCTGGTGATGTGCCTCCTGCCCCCAGACCTGAGAGCAGAGCCAGCAATGATGGCAGCACAAACTGATGGCTCTGTGCCAGGCTGTGTCGGTGCCAGAAGAGTCTCCAGCCATCAGCCAAACTCAATTTTGCTATTGTCCCATTAAGAAAAGGCTGAGAGCCATGTGGAGACATCTGAACAGCTAAATCTGGGCTGTGGTGGGAGGAATTAGGATAAGTTGAACACTGATGCTCCAGGCAGTCAAGCAAGCTGTTTTGACAGTACCCAGGTCCTGAACCACAGAACACGTGTTGTTTCCCATGCTCCTTGATCCAGAAGCTCTGAATTCACTCAAAGCTGCTTCTGTGTGTCCATGGGATGCATGTCCAAGTCACAGATCCTTGCTGCATGACAAGGCCAATGGAACACTGACTCTGTACTGTGCTGATGCCATCAGTTCTGGGTTAGCTTGTTTGTTTGTTTTCCCTCTGCCCTGATCACAGTGTAGTGTACAGGTATGTGATTAGGTGACCATACCTTCAGTGTAGAATGAAAATGAATGAAAAGAATAAAAATGAAACCCTAAAGAAAAAAATCATGACATGAAGGTAAGTGTCTAATGGAAAACAACAGCAATCAGGAAGGGTAAGAATAAAATTTGGTTCCTTTCATAATTCCCTGAAATGTCCTCAGCCATCTCTGTGTTGGTATTTTACCTTGGTATGAACATGACCAACTAGATGCAGCTTAAAATAATATGTTTTTTCAAGAATCAGAATGCTGATACAAATGGTTAAGTTACTATGATTCTTTTTAAAGTCTTAGCAAGCAACTACAGGTCAATTATTATTATTACTTTTGCTATTAATCATGGTATTATTTACTACACTGAAACAGTTGTGTTTTTTCTCTCCAAAGCAAGGGTTTATGATTTTTGTTTCTCAGCCTTTCTTTTGAAAAAAATATTTTAAAATTTGCTCCCAAAGAGATGCAAGTCCTCTAAAGAGACACTGACCTATCAGTTTGGGGCTTACTTTTAGACACTTTTGACACACCCCTAAAAAGTAGTGACTGGTTTATCTACTGAAAGCTCCTGGAATAAAACTCAAGAGAACTCCAGAAACAGTCACCCACGCCCATGTGCAGACATGAATATTTTTGTGGTTTGTGCTGTGCTGAGCATGGTAGGAAGCTGGTCCCAGTCTAGGCCTTTGAGGTGTTATCACAGAGACAGAGATGCACGAACACATAAAATAAGACAAGGAGGGAAAAGAAGTAGATACAAGGGGGAACACAAAGTAACAACAAAATGATTAATTAATGAAAAGATGAATTAGCAAGCAATTCACCTCTTCTTTCAGGCTATTAGAGAATGACATCATCATCGGTGCTTCATTTTTTTACGGAACTTTACAGCGAGGTCATTCTCCCTTCATGTTGGCAGTTAGGCTTGTGTTTAAAAAACAGAATACAGAGAGAGCAAGGCACATAATTTAATTCCAACAGATGCACGTATAAGACTAAACCAAGTCATCTGTCTAAATAATAAATAAACATAAGGAAATCTGAACCAAATAGACATGGGAAGGGGCCACTTCCTGTATGAATAGGGTGTGTATCCTATTTTTTCCACAGGCTTCTTTGCAGGATCGTAATGCTGAGGCTGTGATGTCTGTGTAGATAGCAGTGGACAGACCCCTGTGATATCTTTTTAAGTTCCTTTAAGCACGCAAAACTCTTTGATAACAGGTGTAGTAGGACTTCTTCCTGCCATGCTAGCAGCAGGAGGAGCCCTTTAAGCTTGCAAGGGGAGACATTTAGGCTTATCTTCATCAGGTGCTCTGCCTAGAAACTGAGGGCCAAACAAATTCACCTGGCAACCCTCAGGACTTCAATAAGCCTGGTAACAGCAGTTGCTTGGGTTTTCTGGATTCTGGTGTCTTTAGGAAAGGCTGTGGTGAACTGCTGGGAGGGGTAAGGGAGTGAATTGTTGCCTCCTGCCTTTAGGGGTAGTACAGTCATTGTTACGTTAAGGAGATCAAAAGAACTAACTTCTGGGTTGCAGTCATCTACAGAAATAAGAAGGGTCTAGCTTGCAGCTAGACAGCTGTGTCAGATGCTTTCAGAAATGCTTACAGCCTAGATTCTAAAAATGACCTTGGGAAACAAAAGAGAAAGATACAAATCCCTAGGTTTTAGGTACCAGGGTTGTGGAGTGGAAGTAAGGCATTTCAGCTCACGGTGCTCCATGTGGACTAAATCAGGTGTTTCAGAAGAATAACAATCTGCAACTTTCTGCCAGTCTCAGTGGAAAAAGAAGGCGATCACCTTGGAAAGATAGTGTGTGAGGTGAGAATCTCCCCTTGCTGATCTGTATGAAGAAATCTTGAGTCTGGTGTGAAAGGTGCTGGTCTGCCTCCCTGCTCACAGGGGATGTGTATGTGTGAGTACGAAGAAGGTCAGGAAGTGTGCAGAGCCTGAGGTAGTGGTGACAACCCCTGTGTTACAGCTGGCTTTGGCAGGTGCTGGGAAGGAGGAATTCTCAGTGCCTCACACATGTGCAGTGTGGAACTGCTCTTAGAGCCTCGTGGAAGAGGAATAGGCTTGGACCCTGAGGACCATTGCTGTAGCCTGAGCTGTGTGTATTGATTGAGGGAGCAGGTTTCTTCCATATATTCATAGAGGCTGGTTTAGCCTGAGCTGGGACTCAGAGACTGTGTCTCTCTTTCTCTGGTTATGATTTATGACTTCAATCCAATTTATAGCCATTTACAAGAATGCTGAACTGGCTGTAAATCAGTAAAAGACCATAAAATACTCATGGAACTGCTGAAATCCATCTGGGTGAGCTTCCTTCCCTCCCAAGAGCAGCCATCTGAGGGCAGGAAGATGTAGCCCTCCCGTCAAGCCCACTGGCAGTGATGGGGGTGGGGGTGAGATGTAGTGCTTGGCTGCAGGAAAAGGTAAAGGGAAGGAGGTTTGCTTTCTGAGAGCACACAGGAGTCGGCTGTGGAGAAGCACAATGGTGATAGGAGCAGCTCTGTAGGGTTTCTTCAGAGGAGCTTCACCTTGAGGGCAGGGCTAAGGCAAAATCCACGGGGAAACAGTGAGTAAAAGTCACTTTCAGTGATCTGTGATTGCCTTTCAGAGGGTCAGTGTTTCATTGAGTCAGTGACTTTTGTGGCCAGTTCATGGGGAATGCAGACATAAATGTCCAGGTTGTCTCTATCCTCACCAACTACTTTGGTGAGATATTCTGGGGCAGGTTGGTTTGGCCATCAGAGATGAGAATTGCAGTCCTTGAGGATTTTGTAAGGTAAAAATTTACTTGCCTCCCTTACCTAAAAATCATGCTCAGAGTTCAAGGAAGTCATCCAAGAAAGGGGCCTGATAGTACCAAAATGCATCAGGGGATGATGCAGTGTGCTACAGAGCCATTGAAATTATCAGGCTCCACATCTTATCTTTGACTTCTTTATAGTGCAGATTTTCCTCTCCAACTATTGATGGAGACCAGGTGGAATTCAATGAGAATGTTGGCAAGTCTCATTTTTCCTTTTTACCCTGTAAGCTGATGATCAGGCAACAACGGGAGCACCAAGCTAGAAGGCACTGCAGGGGCTGGCAGGTCTTCTGCTCTTGCTCTCTCTAGCAGCTATGGGGAAGTAGAACACGATTTGTACAAAATAACTGAAGCATCCAGGAGAATGCCCCAAACTCTCACTCTGTAGCAGAACACTTTCCAGCACGTGGTGGCATCCAGTTCCACAAAAAGTGACAATGTGCCTGCAATGGAGCCTCCCCACAGGCCTTGGTGCCCTGTCCCGAAAGGTTACTACCCCTGTAGTTAAACATTGTTCATCTGAATCCGCAGAGCTCCACGTCTGTGGGTATCCTGCTCACGTGCCAAAGCGGTGTGGTGCTTCACATCTCAGCTGGTGTTTCTCACTGGGCTGGCTTGGGAAGCTGCTCATCCCTGGGATGCTGCTGCAATTTGCCAAGAGCAATGAACCCTGGCCAGTGCTGTGTTTCTCTTTTCTTTCTTGTGTGCAATGCCTTGGGGGGAGATAAGCAATTGTGCTGTGTATGCACCGCCTGTGACCCTCTAGTGCCCTGAGAGTGAAATCCAGGCTCTGCTCTGCTTCACATTCAAAACAACAGCAGAAAATAACTTCCACTTTCTTCATTTCAGTGGGCTAGGGCTCATGGACAATGATAACAAGAAATTGCTAAGGCTGACTGGTGAGCAAGCAAGCCTGAAGAATGTCTCCCTTATCCCTCTGGCCAGCACAGGTTTAAAAATCAGTGCTGATCAGCTGACTGCTTGGACAGGCTAAATCTTCACTGAGAGAAGCCCTGATGAGAGTGAGGGAAGATAGCTCACAATAAGCCATTGAAAATCTGGGATAACCCTACACCTCTGTGTTGGATGGGCCATCCTTTGCCCATGTCATGAAGGACGCAGGTTCTAGGTTGGAGCCCACTGTTCTGCTCATCACTCAGCTGTTGTGAATGCTGGATGCCTAGGAAAGGAGAATAAAATTAGGTCAGCTCTGCTGAGCCCTCATTCCATTTTCTCCATAGTCTTACCATGACTTAACAAATAAACAGTTGCTTACTATTATTGCTTTTTTTTCTTTCCCTGAAAATTGCTTCCCAAGGTTTTCTTTAGAGACAAGCCAGCAATGTCACTGTCCCATGATGAAAACTCCCAAGGTTGCAAGTTTCCCTCTTGTTGACAGATGTTTTTCTTTTTTTCATCAGAGGAATTAGATAATCATCGTCTCATAGACCTACTGCTCACTGCATGTGCCCTTAATGCTCTGTGGGAAGTTTAGCTCAGAATGAGGATACCTGAAATCCTGTGATGTTATGAGTGCATGAAACTGCTTCTAAAGGTTTGGTTATAATTAGGGTATGATATAGAGAGTGATTCTCTGACAACAGAATATTCCACTATGTCTGCCATAGCCTGACATTTTAATTCAGAATATAAGGAATCTACAGCTGGCTTGCTCTTTTCTTTATTTCAGATTGAGTTGTGTGAATAATGGAGTTTTCAATTCAATGGCTGGACAAAAAAAATAAAGTAATATGAAGGAGAAAGAGAATGGTGGGTTCCATTGCTCAATGATGCCTCATTCAATCCAAAACTGAGAAGTTTCTTTTAATTGCAGGAAGGATGTTAATTCATTTCTTGTAAAATTCTTATTCTTTTAAGCCTGGATAGTTTTAAAAAATGGCACCATCATTTCAATAGTTAAAAAAAGAAATCTGACTTATTCTGAGATTTCCTTCATTCATCTGTCCCCACATCTCACTTCTTTTATCCAGAAGTGTGTCAAAATTGACCCAAATTCACTTGGATCTTCACAAGTGGAATTTTTGTTCTGCTCAAAAATGTTCTGTGCAACTTCTCTTGATGAGATAAGTTTTGTGATGTGGCAGTTCCAATGAGTTTGTAGGGTTCCATATTTGTTTTCTCCTGGTACTATAAATAGTCTCAACCTGAGTGAAACACAGTTCAAAACATGTTCTGCCGTGCTCTGTAGTTTCAAAGTTGAGCCTCGTATAAAGTAAGTTTTTGCAAATAAAGAGGAGGTGCACTGACACGTTGAAAGCTCCCTCACTTCATCTGCTTTACTTGCACGTGGCAAAGTCAAATATAGTAAGTAATGCCTTATATAGGAAGGTGTAAACTCCTGCTCCTTCTCACAATGCTGAAGTGTCTATGTAGGAAAAGTTACTATGGTAAGTGAATGAATGTACCAAGATTGTGATGCATACACAGGAAACAGATTTGTTGTGAGGAGGCAAACCTGCCATCTGATAGTAACTGGGCAGGTGGTGATTTGTGATTACTGTTCCTGAGTAGCTGAGAATTATGCATATCCTATTATGTTTGTTAACCCATCTGTCCTGCTTACCCCCCACATACTTTTATCTTGTTCTCATCTTTAAAGCTATTAGCTATTTCTGTAAAAGGCTGTAATTTACTCTGCTGAATCATGTCAGCAGTGAGTCCCCAGGCGTGTCCTACCTTTCTGCATGTCCTTTTTGGCCCTGACTGTGAGCAAGCATTCAGTCATTGAAAGACAATGTTGCTGACATGCTTGTACTGATTTGAGGGAGCAATCTGAATAGCTGGGTTGCTGTCCACATGAAGGTAATTTTGGGGTCACTTTTGCTCTTCGGGAGCCAAGCTTTGAAGTTCAGTGGAGATTTCCAAAAAGGAGGCAGCTTTGAGCATTGTTGGTCACTGTGTGTGTCAGGGTGTGTAGTGGTGGCATTTTTGTGAGGAGCCATTTCTTTGGAATGTATTTGGGCAACCAATTTTACTTCCACTGGAGCCACTCTTCAAAGTTCTATGTAAATGACTACCTGTGTGCAGTAATAACTATATATATTTATTCCAATCTTTTTTTTAGTGATTTCCAATGATAGTGTGACAGTGGACCTGTTTATGATCAGACAGATCAGGGAGGCAGCCCTTTATCCTTCATCATCTGGAAATCTGTGGTGGCCACTCTAGTCAGAATGCATAGGGAGGCCCAGGAGAGAATAAGGTCAAAATTCGTTCAGAACTAATGGGAAACAACAGCATAAGATCCAGGAAAACACAAGGCCCAGGAACCAGACAGGATTACAGAGGCCAGCTTCATGCACATGGTCCAAGCCATTAGTAACCATCAGGAAGAGGTGTAGAGGTCAGCTGGGACTTGGCATGCAGCAGCTCACATCCATCCCAGCTGTGTGCTGGCACTTATTGTGGCAGCTGCTCTATGAGGTTATCTCAGCCCACTGTTTTTACCTGTTGCCAAATAGATGTGGGGGTAAGAAAGTCAGAAAGTGGTGTGGCTGTTCTAAGCCTCATCTTTAAACCATTCATTCATTCGTGATGCTGAAATGGGGGAATGGCACCCCAGGGCAGTTTGTGCCAGCAGTCTGAAACAGGATCAACTCTTTTCCATCCTGCTCTTCTGCTTTGATTTCCATGTTAGCTCTCATTTTTCCCTTGCCTGTGTTTTCTGTCAGTGTTTGACCTTTCCTCCCCAGTCCCCTGGCCTTTTCTATTCTAAGCTGATAAGAAGGAACTCAGAGTTGATATGCAGAAATCCCTGGACACAGCTATTTTTTTCATCAGTAGTTAATTTTCCACTTCTTTTATTTCCTTTGAGATTCAATACATCTACTTTCATGCTTCTGTGATTCAGTTTGTGGAGGAGACAGACAAGGAAATGCTGAATAAATCTCTTGCCTTTTCTCTCAATCCTTTACTCCCATTTTTGCATAGCTCCCTTTCTTTCTCTTCTTACCACCACTGTTTTCACTTCTGGGTTGTTTATTTTTGGGGGCTTTCTAGGACTCTGGCTTAGGACAATTACAGATGTTGAGAGACAAGTCAGAAATAGTCATGTGTGGCTGACTAGAAGATGTTGTGGCTCTAGTCCTCCCAGACTTCTGCTGCAGACACTTCAGAAAGCTGCCACACAACCTCACTCAGAAGGTCTGCTGGTCCTGGAGAGTACCAGTTCCTAGGGAGTATGTAGTGAAGGGGAGAGTGTTTTTCACAGATACTATCCCCTTCAAGCATTTAGTCTTGCTGACAGAAGACAAATTTTATTAAAGGGAAGAGGCTGCATGCTGTGGAAATGCATCCTCACCAGAAGGAGAATAGGAGGAGGGAGAGGAGTGAAAGGGAGGGGCAGAAGAAAGAGAGAAAATGATTGTTGAAGAATGAATTCAGGGCAGGTATCTCGGGAAGCAGCTGCAGAGGGAGGCACAGGTCGAGCTCTGGATTGGCCCGAGGCAAGAGGCCGTGAACTGCTGGCCCTTTGCATGACAAAGGGCACGGGGACCTACCTGTGTGCCAGCCAGGGGACAGGACACTCAGGCAGGAGCCAGGACTCCACTTCCCCGCCCTTAGACTGTGAGGATATAACAGCCCAGGGTTTCCTTTGTTCAGGACACCTCCTGGGATGCACCAGCTCGAGCAGGTGTTTTGTTATTGAGGAACTGCACCAAGATGAAATTATTTTAAGGATCGAGATGTATGAGACTCTGCTGTGGAATATCTGGTCTGACCTGAGAAGGGGCCTCGGTCCCAGCTCAGGTGCTGAGTGGCTGCTTGAGTGGCCCCTGGATGGCTAGACAGGGAAGTTTGCTTAACACGATGAAAATACAGTTCCTTGAGCTACTACCACCCTATTGTGTTCAGTACTGTCCTTTTACTCAGTACAGAGGCAACAGTTTCCCATTAGGAAGTGCTCTGCTTAGTTTGCTGTCAAGTGTGATAAAATGCCATCTCATTACCGGGAGAGGGCTGGAGCTAACGAAACGCTGTTTAATACTAGACTCATGTTTGTGGCACCTGACTATGTTAAAGTAGCTGGTGTCACAGGCTACCAGTAACTTTCATGTCTGAGGGGAACACGTGTCGATTTCTGAGCAACTGTCTAGTTGTGTGATTTTCATGAGGCATGTCTGAGGGAGCCCATATGGGCGAAGAGCTGCCAAATGTGTTTCAAACTCGTCTGGGAGAAGTCTGCTCAGCAGCCAGACAGGACTCAGACATTGCGTTCAAATAGCAGCAAGTAAATATCGTTCAGATTATTATCTGAGCATGGGAGGATACAGGACTGTTTCACACAAGCACTAGAAAGGTTTGGGTGGTTTTTTGGGGGTTGGGTTTTCTGTTTCTTGGGGGTTTTTTTGATACAGTAGTCCAAATGTCTCTTTGTATATCGAACCACTGGTGATGAAGTCCACAACGACAGTACAATATGATGAGGATCAGCATTTGGGCTGTTCAAGAGCTAAAAGCTTTTCTCACATTTCTCTCACTTCACAGGTGGTCAGATGGGCTAAGAGATCAACATGTTGAAGTGTTTGAATCCAACTAACATAAACTTTGTTGCTCTTTTCAGACCATAGAAAGGAAACTGATTTTATCCACCAACTAAACTCCATGGGTACATGTATTCACAGCAGTTTTCAATCTAATAATGGGATGCTATTACTGTCTAATATTAAAGTCTAAAATGATTTCTAATCTGAAATCTCCACTCTTAACTCACTGTTTTTCACCTGACTCAGGAGTTAAAACCTCTTTCTCGGATCATCTCTCTATAATAAAAAAAATAACAACAAATGCCTCTCCTCAGTGTTGATTCTTTTGTGAACTGACAGAACTATAAAGAATAAATCAGTGGAGCTGATCTGATGCACAAATCCTCAGCAATGTCTAATGCTATGCCCAAGTGACTGTGAATCAGTATTGGTTGGGCTTGGCTTGCAGGAGCAACCTATTCTCAAAGGTAGAGAGTCTTCAGTACAGACTGGTAAACAACCCTGGCAAGTCAGAGGACTGTACTGACCCCAGAAGGAAGAGTAAGTTTTGGACCTGTAAGGCCCAAAAATGAGATTAAGTAGCTGCTTAAGAAGGCCCTAAGAGGAATTAATTCTCCATTGCTTTCTACCACGGTAAAGGAGGAGATTTATGACACTTAGTCAACTGTGCAAACATGACCTGAGTTCCAGGGAAAGGTGTGTCTTCTATGTCTAGAAAAAGATCAGTCACTGAAACAAAATGTTTGTGTCCCAAAGGCTGGTCCTTGCTATATTGTGAAATGCCAGTTATCTTGAGCTGAAGATCTTCTGATGCAAGTTTGAGCCAAAAACCAAGTAATTCACTTTGGGCTCCAAACAGACCTGGTAGAGTAATTAATTATTTAGTGCTGTGACTGGGCCAAAAAGTTAGGGGAAACACTTGGATTTTATCCAGAACCTAATTTTTTATAGTAGTGTTGCCAAAGCAAGGCATTTATACCTTCCGCTTCGGTATCATCTTGGTCAAATCCAAAACGCTTTCTTTAATCCCTCTCAAAGTGTTAGCTGCATTTTCAGGATAAGTGCTATTAAAGTGTTTTTGTTATTTAGGCCATCAGGCATTTTTTATAGCCCTAGAACAGAAAGTTCCTTATTTAAGGGGTGCGGGACCTGAATATCTGCTGAGTTTTCCCAAAGAGGATCTGTGTACAGCAGGGTGGTTTTTAAATCAAATAAGGCTCTGCTATTCCTTCACTTGGCAGGACATCAGTCACGGCTGATGCCCCAAAGGTGACTTATGTTCTTAAAAGCATCTTATTGTATTAGACAATCTCGGGAGATCTCTTTCAATCCCAAATATCCTGTGGTTCTGTAATTAAGACACTGTTGATGGCACCTCTAACTGAGTGACCAGTTTGGCATCTTTCAAATAGACCCTTTTCACCTCCAGAGAGAGTGGGTTAAAACCTGCCTTTGGTGGGTTAAAAGAGCCCAAACAACTGGGTGCAAAGCTGGGACATGCTTTCTGGTTTTCCTGTTGTCTTAAAATAGATACAATTCTGTCCATATTATGGATGACACCAAAATAACACAGTTATTTACAGCCTCTTCTATTAGTCTAGCAGAGAAAAGAATTTGCTGATCTCAGCTATCTCTAGACTAGGCAAGGATCTTGCATGTGTCCAAAGCTTTGACGTGTCCAAAATGCCATCTACAGTATCAGGCAGATTGGTGCTGTGTCCTCGTATAAGATGCTGCTTGACGTACAGCTGGCAGTCTGAGTTTCATTGATTGTGACCTGGATTAAAAACAAAACTCTCAACCCAAAAACTTAGCTGATGAGCTACTTATTATTGCTGAAGAAACCCTTTGTTCTGCTGTGTTTGCTTCTCCTGCGCCCATACTCACCACTCCTCATTGAGAGCTTTGGTTATTTCTGTTTTCCACCCCCTGTTTGCTAAAGTGTAGTTTATGTCTCATTTGGGTAAAATTCAACAGTGATTCCATTTGCAGGACAAAATCAATTTATGTATATGTATAATAGAAATAGACACCACTTGAGATTGTGAACTTCATAAGTAGAGGTAGAATTTCTGAACTGGCGAGATGGGAACTATTATGATTGGCAGTAATGATACCTCAGTTTGGACAGATCTGGAATATCTTGATGTGACATGAGACCCCAAGATGAAAGAAATGCAGAGGATCAACTGCAAATTCTTATTGATGGTGGATGGATGGAAATTGGAAGTAAACATGTATATGACTAGCCCACCTAGGGTGTTAGGAATCTGTATAAGCTTTTAAAGGATTGGACACATTAGAGAGACATGCAGGCTTGCTTTAGGGTGTAGGAATAACAAAGAGATGTTAGTTAGATTGGCTTAGGGATGTAGGAATAATAGGATGTAATTTATTTTGCTTAAGGGTGAAGAAAAAAGACGCTTTACATGGCATGGTTTAAGGCTGTAAAAGAAATAGGATTAAATTAGCCACATGAAAAATTTAGGTGTTAGGAAAATTTCCCTTAAGTCTTGCAGCATGGTTTTCCGAAGGAAGAAATGATAATAGGACCAGGCTATTTCTGTCTGAACTTAAAAAGTCACTGGGTAAGGTTCTTTAAGATTCTGTATCATCTGC
>WAAG01032663.1:10013-30506 GCA_013390105.1 Tichodroma muraria
TTTAACTTCATAATTGTAGAGGCTAGTAAACTGATCAGTGAAGGAGTGAAGGTACACACATCACACTGACAACAAGAATGCAGAAGCACTGTTAGCTGCAGAGATGACAGGTTGCTGGAGACACCGTGGAAAGCAAGAAGCTGTAGCTGCAAGCCTGCTCTCTACTGGTCAGACAGAGATGGGGCAGTGCTGCTCCTGGAGCAACGCAGGGATGCCAGCACTGGGCGAGCCATGGCAATGTTAGCGTGTCATATCGCAGAGGAGGGGGGGAGAGAAAGTGATCCCGAGTCTCAATACTCTCAAGTTCTGGATTTTAGTTTTGAGTCTACAGTATTAAAAACCCACAAACTGAACAAAACGTTTCAGGAGGAAGGAAAAAAAAAAAAGGNAAAAAGTGAGTAAATCCAAGTTAAAGAAGTTTAAGAATATTAAGAAGAAGTAGTTGTATACAATATTTAAGTAACAAACACTAAGTGAGAGTGCGGGAGATAACTGGAAAAAGAATCATGGCAAGCTAAACCCAAACCTTGTCTTTGAGCTACTGTGTAGCCGTGAATACAATTTTGTGGGCTAAGGCACAAAGAGTGATGTGGTTTGGTCTGCTCAAGGAACAGCAAGTGACCTTTAAAGATCCACTAGTCATTTGGGGAGGCTTGGGAAGAACAGGAAATGGAGGTTGGCACCGTGGCACCAAGACTTGAATAGAGCTGCTCAAGAGAGACAGTGTAAACACCCCATAGCAAACTGAACCACTATTTTAATCTTTTAACATTTTAATCACTTCCAAAAAATTCACAGGCAAAGATCTAGGTGTGCACTTATGACAGCTCTATTAAACTGATGAAGAAAGAGGGATTGCTTCTTGGATTTGGTTTCCCACCTAGCACATGATTACTAGTACTGCTTGGATGAGACTCCAGTTAAATGCACAATGTAACATCTGGTTTAATCCTGCACCTTGTTTAGCATCACACTATCTATGCCTTTTTGTGGTGATAATGGAGAAAGCAAATGATATGACATTTTTATACACAAAGCACGGCCCCTCTAATTTTATAGATGAACTTTCCTTCACAACTTCTTGTGTGATAAACCCTTTAGGACTGACTTTATTTCTCCTTTATACTAAACTCCAACAGGGTTCGCTGATCCAGTGCAAGATCAAACACAAAGTACTCTGATCACAGGCATATCAAAATATTAAAGAACACAGTGACAGCTTGTACCGCATTATCAGTTAAAACCACATTATACATCAACCACAACCTGTCTGGCTTGCGTATTTGATTAAGTTTCCTATTCAGCAGTGACTCATTCGTATTCCATGCTTGTCTGAATGACAAATTGAACATTGTGTTGTGCTGCTACAAGATGTGTTAATAAACAGTGCTGGAAAGCCTTGATCTGAAAGGTGCCGCAGCAATGCCACTGCTAGAACAGGGGTCGGTCTCAAAGTTGCAAAGCACTGCTTTAGCTGCTCTTCAGGCCTGGGGCTTGCACCTACAACCAGAAACCTCAGAAGGCTGGCAGAAGTGGTTTGACTACACAGGAGAGTGGCAAAGCGCACACAAATGTGTTCCTTGAGTACAATGGTGCTAGTGCAAGCATGCTGATCTGCCAAAGACATCGTCCCCTCCTCCTCACTGTTAATGCCTGTGGAGTAAAGCCCTTCTCCTCCCTTTTTTTCCTCAGTATGAGAAACAAAACGCCAAGCTACATAGCAGACTGGAGCTGAATAATTAGTTCTCTTTCTCCGTCAGAAAGAAAGATGGAGTTTACATATATCCCCTATTTTCTATGTGGTTTCCTTTTGTTTCAAAAGAAAAAATCCTTAAAAATGGGCAGCTTCTTAGTGCATGTGGAAGGAGTAAAAAATACTTGTTCTATTTGCTACATGGTTTTACAACTATGCCACTTTACTTGCAATCCCTAACTACAGATGTAAAGCAAACTTTTTAAAAGAAGTGTTTATGCAAATATGTACATTGTAAGTAGTTTTGCTCTTATTTCAGTTATAATGAGAATAAAGTCTTGATTTTCCTCATAAAAAAATAGTACTCTCACGGTATTTTTTTTGTCTGCTTGTTTGTGGCTCAATCACTATTAAATCTAGTGTTCACTTTTTTTTTTACTCTAAAGGGAGTTGTTTTTTTAAAAATGAATTCTGTGTTTTCTTCTTTCCAACAAAATCTTTGGCTCTAACAGGAGCTATTTAAAAAAAAAATCAGTTAATTTTTGATATGCAGAGAATAAATGAGATTTAGATTAAACGAGACTTATTATTAGATTTAATAAGAACAAATATACCTTAATCACACTTTCTGATTATTTTAGCAGTGTGCAAGACACCGAAATAGCAAAAGATGTCCTCTTTACACATGTTGGCNAAGAAGCTGTAGCTGCAAGCCTGCTCTCTACTGGTCAGACAGAGATGGGGCAGTGCTGCTCCTGGAGCAACGCAGGGATGCCAGCACTGGGCGAGCCATGGCAATGTTAGCGTGTCATATCGCAGAGGAGGGGGGGAGAGAAAGTGATCCCGAGTCTCAATACTCTCAAGTTCTGGATTTTAGTTTTGAGTCTACAGTATTAAAAACCCACAAACTGAACAAAACGTTTCAGGAGGAAGGAAAAAAAAAAAAGGAAGAAAAAAATAAGTAAATAAATAAATAAAAGGATGTTAGTATGTCTCATCCAGATCTGTGGGTTTTGTGAATTCTAGAATATGATATTGCCCTATTACCTGCCTTAATTTAATATCTAGAGGTAAAGAGGATGATAGAAAGTGTTTGCCATGAACTTACTAGCATTCCTCTGAAATCACACCAAAATAAAATAATCATTAAATACCATGAGTGTAAACACACACTCACCCTGATCAGGCATATGAAAAATAAATGTTGATTACATGGGATTTCTGTGAAGCAAAAGCTGCAGATGTCCAAGGATTAGCTTGTGTCTCTATTTAACAAAGAATTTGGAGTAACTGAAAGTCCCTTTTGCCAAAGGATTAACAAAAGGGAAGTTACCCCTTGTGTAAATCCTGACCACCTGATGGGGTCAGTGGGACTGAGAGGAATCACGGCCAATTTCTATCATCCTCTGGGTGTTCTAGAACAGAGTGCGGAAACCAGGAGAATAAGGTACCTGCTATGAGGACTGCTGACAGAGGGTCCAGGCTGTGAGAGACTACATTTGCCCCGTGGCTGTTTGCAATGAACAGGGGGTAAAGAAAGAAGAATGTTCAGTCCAGGCAAATAAAGACAAGCTACTGATGAAACTAAATTAAAAGTGCAGCAAAGGAAACATAAAATAAAAAAAATTAATCAAATGAAGTGACCAATACCCATGAACCAAGGAAACTGGCTTTTCTTTGCACCTAGCTGAGTATGAAAATTATTGGAATATACATAGTGAACTCAAAAATAACAGTTTAGACATTATTTTTATGAAAAGTAGCTCTGGGTTTAAAAAAAAAAAACAACTCAAGAAATTTAGTTCAAATAATCTGTAATATTAAATAGATGTTATCTTATTATGTTGAATACGGAAAAATACATAGATTTAAAATGCACATGCAGCAAAATTAATATTCTCAAGGAAAAAAGGTCCAAGACCCTCCTTTGACAAGTTTTGCCTCTCCTCCACCCCACGATTTTGAAGGACAAATAACTGTAGGGGGATTCTTGCACTCACAGCTATTTGCTGGATTATTTAATGCAGTTAGATGCATTAAATTTTGACCGTATTTCTTTTGTATTAGTATTTATTTATTTAGCATCAGCGTATTTGGCACTGAAATTCTAAACAGTATCACTTTAGTCTTCAAAATTGTGTGGCTGCAGAACCCAGAAGTTTGAAAACTAGACCCAAGGAATCATATAAATTAGCTACGAATTATGGTGGGAAAAAAAAAGAAAAAAAAGTAGTGATGTACATGAACAGTAACAAATTAGAGACAGACAAATCCTTATTAAAATATTAAGATGAAACCTATCATAATTCTACATGCTCTCTAGACAAAGGTTTATGGTAAAATACTTCTCCATTTCCTATAAAGGTCAGGCAACCTTCAGTTAAATCTGTGATATCAGAGTTATTAGAAATTATTTAGGTTTAATTTTAAAAGACAAACGCATTGACCTCTGAAATAAAATGGAGAAATTCTTTCTCCTTTGGAAAAGCCAGTATTCCTTTACATTCTCATACTAGCATCTAAAAGGAAAGTAGTGAATGTAAACAAAATTTAAAAAAAATAAATCAATTTCAAGAGCCATAAATTTATCAAGACAGAACTCAGAGGCTTTACAAAAAAAGTGCAAATGGAAAAACAAAACAAAACAAAACCAATCTGATTGTCTTAAGAACTAAGGAAAAAAAGCAAAATAATCAACCAATAGAATTGCAGAAAAAGACAAAATAATTGCAGTTCCAATTTGGGCTCAGAGAATGGAAGTGTTAAGTACTAGGCATGTATTGCTATATTTCTTGAATTTTGTGCCAGCGATGTAAATGGACAACTCCAGAGTTGCCACCATAGCCATTGATTAGGTCCTGCACAACTAGCTGGTTTGAATAATGTTTTGTGCCCTTCAGCTCTACTTAGCCATTCATCCAAAGTCTCAATAAGACCATCTGCAACCTGCATCAGAAATGACGAAAAAACTTATTGAGATTCTTGATGAAGCAGCTCTGAAGAGAAGGCCAAACAGAAATGGAGGACTCATTATACCAGACAAGACCAGACTTTGGGGTGCTGCCATCACTAGAGCAAAATACAAGAGACACGACATGCCATACCATGGTAAACCAACCACACTGACAGCCCTGGTTTCAGATAGTATTTACCACTTCTGATTTCATGCAGGATGGGATATGCAGCAGGGTTGGGGAAAGCAGCTGTGTTTTGCTTTTGGTTTATGCCATTTCCTTTCCTAACAATTGAGAAGGGGTGACTTCCAGCTGGCTAGAACTGCTGTAGATATCTATAGCTCCCACCAAAGAGGTGGAAGAAAATAAATGACATGAAATTACCGTTCTCTGTCTGCTTGGAGTGCTTCTTCCAGATACAGGACTCACTGAGCCTGATGTGTCTAATTCATCGGAAGACCATGAGGACAATTCCTAAAGTTCAGAAGGAACGGAGCTCAGAAATACAGCAACTGAAAAAATTACCCTGAGTGAAATTCCAGCAGAGTTATTTCCAAGGCAAATAAAATAAAGCAGCTAAATTTTGTTACCAAATTTTAAAAGACTAAGGCATTACATGTTTTCTCTGTCAGCCCTGAAGGAAAAGAAAAGCAAACAGCAGTTAAAACTTCATTTGTTTTGGTGACACATTTTCCACCAGAGTTGATACAGGGGAAGAACCAAACAACAAAAAAAAAAAACAAACCAACAAAAAAAGTTCTTTACTGGCTGTCAATTACAAGACGAGTTTGGTACTTTAATTAAACAGGTAGAAACTTCAAGACTTTAATTAAACAGGTAGAAATCCACTAGAAGGACGGAAGAGCTGAGTTCTTGTGCTTTAAGCACTCTGCTAATCCAAGTCCTTTAAAAAAAGTGAACTAAAGGAGAGCCTTGAAATCTTTACCCTGTATCTGTCACTGCTGGAAAAGACTTACGCGTAATTCCCTCTCAAACAACTGAGACACACGACAACTTGAAAAGATTTGGACTATAGCTCAAAGCCCAAGAGGCACATATGAGGGACTCCTTACCCTATTACAGAATTTATTTTTTTTCTCTCTTTGACAGAGTGAGCATTAACTTCCTTTCCAGTGACAACTGACATACTATAATTTTCATTACTGCTACTGGAATAATTATCTCATATACTTTGCCAGTTCACTGATTCAGTAATAGCAGGGTAAACAAAACAAGTTCAGTAATTATTGCTACACCAAACAGAAAAAAATACTGAATTTAAAAATTTCCCTATATCAGAAGAGATATTTACATTATGAAGTTTAAGATTACTTTATGATACTCAAGATTACATCTTCCATCTTGATAAGCACTGCAAACCACAGAAAACAGCAATGATCAGAAAAAGGCAGTCGAAAGAGCAGCAAATGCACTCAGTGAAAAGAAAGGAATAAAAAGATGTGACTTACCAGTTGACTACTTGAAATGTCTAGAATTTTCTCTAGGTCTTTAATATGACGTGTAACCTCTTTCAAGAGGAGCTTCAGTCTGTTTCCAATGACATGTACCTTTTCTTTGGCTTCAAGACAATCCTTGCCTTCAGCATTGACTAGCAATTGGCAAGACATATCTTGCAGTGAAGCCACCTTCAACTGAGACTCCAGCAGTTCACGTCTGATTTGCTGTTGCCAAGGCAAACACCAAATTTTTTTAATAGCAGTCAGAAACAAACAAACAAACAAACAAAAAAGTAGAACTCACAAAACTCAACATTTGAAATTAAAGAAATGTAAAAAAAAAAAAAGAGAAGCAACACAAATTTCTAATCTGACAGGAAGATATACAGCAGCCTAGTAGTTGCCTGAGATTTAAAATCACATGTTGTGCTACTAAGGGAAGTGAGTGGTGTTCCCTACCAAGGTAAAGTCAGCCACTGACGCTAGTCCCACAGCTCTGTGTTAGCACATAATGTACAGTGCTAACCCTCATGAGAAAGAGAAATCTAATTAGATGTTTTTCTGGCCATGTGTTTTGAGAGAGAAAAGGGTGATTATAGTCCTACCATCAGAAGTCTGTGATGATCCTGCAGTATTTCTGAGTCCAGATTTGGATTGATGGGCACAATCTCGTTTTTTCTTCTGTCAATATTCTCCAACCAAAGCAGCAAACCATGGCTCAGTTCATGGAAATCCTGAAAATGATGAATCATTTCATCATTTACCCTGTTTTAACAGGGTAGCAAAAGATTCCAGTCAAATTCAGGTTTTTAATTTATCCTCTGATACATTCTACTACCTAAATAAAATAACTTCCAAGAAGTATACAACAGAATATTAGAATACTATTCCAAAGACAACAGATTTTGTAAATATTGGATTGTAAACAATGTGCTTTAGGTAGCACAGGTGTATCCTTGAGGAAAACATATGCCAAAGCTGTATTTTGGCTCTCACAGGCAAGTTTCAGAAAGACCGTGAGCACACCAGGAAACTGAAAGGTTTGTATTTTCGGCATGTGGAATAGGCAATTGACAATTTGAAACAGGCACAGTACAGACCTGGCACTGTATTAATGCATCCTGCAACGAGCTGCGCCAGTCTTCGATCATGCTGCACACGTGCTCCCAGCGCACGTTCATCTGAGACAGGCGCTCCTGAAGCTTCCTGCTCTCCTCGCTGTCAGACTGAGTGAACTCTGAGCTGCACAGATTGATGGATAAGATGATTGCTTTGCGGTTATCAATTGATTTCTGCAGCTCCTTGATGATAAGACAAAGGGGAAGAAAGAATGGAAATTGGTAAATCGTGACTTTCAGAAACATAAAGTAGAGAAGGCACCACAAGACTGCAATGATTTGCCATCGGCAGCTGCAGAAAGGTACCACACTGTAACAGTCCCTTTTTTTCTGGATATGACATTTCTGGGCTCACTCTGTGACTGCAAATGTTCACTCTTTAACATCTACTAAAACTTTACTGCGAGCATAAACAAGAGCAAGCCAATTAAACTTGTAAAGTCTTAAAAGCCTGAAGTCAGAGTTGAATTTTAAAGATCTGGCTCATGTTTCAGATATTTTAAAGACAGAGTAGGTCCAACAAAATTTAAAGATGTAGCACAACTGTATTTTAACTCACAATAAAACTTCTGCCCTCACTTCTCAGTTTTGCTGATAAACATGAAAACCAACATATTTTCAAGTGGAAACTGCTGTCATCAGTATTTTAAAATAAAAGCTTTTACTGAGAGAAACAAAAACATACAAAGTGTATAAAGAATTTCAATTTATAGAAGCACAACTTGTATAAAAACTCTGATTTGTTTACGTTGGAAGCCACAAAAGAAACCCCCTCCTCTCTTGGTTTGGAGGGTACTAATGGGCTTTCAAAGAGAGGGTGAGATAAGAACAGAATTCTTATGAAATGCCCTGTTTTCCACCTACTTTACAGCATTTATTTAAAAGCACGATGTCACAGCAACCTTTGCAGTACTTATGGCAGCTATATTTGGATTACAGTGAAGATGAGCATTGACATGCTTCACATGGATCACTGCTGGAAACAGCCTTTACTATGTGTTCACCTCATCCCTGGCACGCAGCACAGTGCATTTTGACATTGGGTCCCATATTTTCGTGCCCACGCTTGTAAGACACTAGTAACTGAATATGAAGTTGTGGACCACCGCATTTGCAGATCTCTATAGCTGCGAAATACCCAAGAGAGATGAAAATAGTAACATTCAGATCTTGATGCACCTGAGATGACAGAAGTAGAAAAGGACTGTTGCAAAGGGGCATCAAATTTTTCCTATGTTGCACTGGTGACACTGGGTAGGTTACAACCCCTTTGGATGCCTTCTGGTTCCTCCACACAAAGTAGCAATGTCTCAATGAGGCATTTCTTTTAAAGCAGCTATTTTATTACCAATTTGAGTAGAAGAGAATTGATCTATCTTGGCACTTTTTAAAAATTTCATCAATTTGGGTGACATCAGGAGTTATCTGTACATTCTGGAATTACAGAATTGCCACAGAATTACTATTCCAAAACTTCATTTGGATAGCCAGTAGTATATTTTCCTTCCAAAAGGTGATTCAGAAAATCACTTTCCCAGTTACTTTAGCAGCAGCAGCCCGCTACGTGGAGAAAACCAGATGAGATTATTGGAAACTTCTTCAATATACCTGTTGCACTTAGTTTTAGAAGGTAACTCATGGAAAAGAGAAATAAAACTCACTTTCAGTTTTTTAATTCTGAGCTCAATAGTTTGTATGTCAGTGCTGAGATCAAGGCGGTGGAGCTTCTCCAGCTCCTCTTCGGTTTCTCCCAACCAAGCCCAGATGCTATTAAGGTCAGAGTTGAACTGCTGCCATTGCTGAAGGTTCTGTTTCATCCTCAGCTCCTTGCTCAGAGCTTGAGCCTGGATTAATTCCCATCTTTCAATTACACCTGGAATTACAAACACCAAATTCAACAAAAGCCAAAAAACCCCACTACCTTATACAACTGCATAAATTGAATACTGTTCAAGACAAAAATATGCTTCATAAAATCCTAACCACTAACCACTTTAAAAACTAAGTTAGATTGAAGAAAGTGATGTTGGAGACAAAGAATGAAGAACCTGAATGATTCCAGTCAACAGGCAATTTTGTTGCTTTCTAACATCAGACTTCTATGAACAGAATTAAGCTGATCAATGGAGGTCTCTAAAACAAGTTATGCTGGCAAAAAAAAGACAAATTATCAGACAAGTGAAAACCAGACAAGAAATATTAATATATCTAACTAACCACATATTTATTATTTTCATTGGTAGCTGTACCTGTCACAGTTTAATGGTCACACCTCACTGCATCTGCCTTAGCTACCACTCATGCACTGGATAAACAGCTATACTAAAAAGAAATAAATTAGGGGCTATTTCATCTTGCTAGTTATCTTGAAATGCTAAGGCAGAAGGACAAGATGTATCATTCCATCAACTTAAAATTTATGAATAAAAACCCACAACAAAACAAAAGAGACTATATAGGTAGCATATCTTGTCAAGCTAAGAATGGAGATGATGCCTTTATAGTCTCTGGAAATTCATGTTTTCACAATCCAATACCTCTTGTTCTACAGCTGATGTTTAAAATTAGTCAGGTGAATACTTCTATCAGGTGAAAATAAATTTCTTTACTGTAGGCAGATAATCTTAGAGGTGAAAGCTAATATTAGAAGGAACAAATGCTGACCTAGGTGTTTTGTACAGCAATATAAGCAACCTTTTTCATGAGAAATCTTACAATAAAAACAAAACCCAAACCAGAAAACCCTGTTGTATCCACAAGGACCTCCTGAAAGGCTTAGGGTTATGACTTATGATATGAAGGGGTTCTTAAAATGGACTTGTATGCCTGAACTCTTCATAGGGCATACACAGGGAATACTTACTATTCCTATCAAAAGATGTTAAACAGAACTTGGTAACAGACAGCCATGTAAATATATGTCAGCAAATAATACCAAGTGTTTATTCAGAAAAGCTTTGCATGTTTGCTGCTTTCCATAACTGCTGTTCATCAAATGAACTATGTGTTACTTACCAGCTGTTTGAGTTTCAGTACTGTTCATGTTAATGAGTCCTGAAAATTTTTCCTCTTCCTCCTTCAGTTTATATCCAAGCCTTCTTACCGAGTCTATACTTCCACTGCATTCACCTAGCAGTTTCATCTGTGTTAACAAACAAAATATTCCTTTTCAGTATGCACTGTACAGGAATAATTGTATGGACAGTGAGAATTACAATGCAACTTCCATAAATTTACAGAAGTATAAGTGTGAAGAAAAAATCTGTTATTTTAACAATCTGCACTGATACGACAGAAAAGTATATGCAGATGATAAAGGCCTAAAGCATAAGTTATACATAAATAACTTAGCACCATTATGCCAAATCATTCTAGATGTATTAGGGGCCATCTTTTTGAAATTTTAAGACACTATGGCAAAGACACTAGAAGATTGATAAAGAAAATTAACCTAAATGTGGAAATACTACTATGCATCCAAGCAGCTAATTTTTAAATTCTGTCCTTAATAAAATTAACTGAACGGCTCAGATAGAGATTTATCTTCCAGAAAACATCTCTTAGAAAGCTTTTTAATTAGAGATTTCATACATGCAGCTTTGCTTGTATGATACATGCTTGTAATTCATTAGCAAGATGAATACTGTGCCTGAAGCTATAAAACCTGCTTTTAAGAGCAGAGGAATTTCAAATAAGGATATCGTCATTAGATGGATAAAAGCATGTGTGAGAAAGTACTTTCTAGACATCTGCAAAAATGTAATAGAAAAATAAATTCCTTAGTCATGTTCCTCTAATCCTGTGCTATTGTAAACACACTAATAACATAAACAACAATAGCATGTGGTTAAGGGTAGTAACCACACAAGTGAGTCTGAGAAGCAGTTACAGCTAATTGCTCTGCTGAAGCAGCTGCATTTCCTCCAACGGCTAAGCTAAGCTAAGCTAAGCTGGGAGTGCATATTTCACTGGGGCTCCAAAACACACGCACATATCCTTTGTAAGTGGAATCCAGTTCTGGTCCTGTGGGTGTCTTGCTACGGATGATGTTTTCTGTTTGCTGTATCTGGAAGCGACTGGTGTCCAAGGCCTTGTCCAGCTGTCGGATATGTGCTTCGAGGGCACCCGGTTCACCTGTATCAAAACCAAAAAACAGGGACTGTCACCCCAACTTTTCCAAAGTTTTTTTCCCCTGGCCAGGCAGAGTAGATGTTAGGAACACTAGATTAGACGGTGAAGGACAAACGTGGCGGCAGCAGTATGAGTGGCACAACGTCAAAGCTATGTGATAACTAGTTACATTAGAGAGTGTTAGGAACCTTCAAAAGATGATACCGATGAACAGGCTTGCCATAAGAATACTATAGAAGAGTCCACAGTTTAAAGCAGGCTTGCAAATTATTCTGAAGTGACTTTTCCCCTATACTGAATGCCTCGTCTTTTTTTAAAGAGGAAGTTCTCAGTAAAGCATACTCTAACCTCACTGATTTTGGGAAACACCTAGCTCCCTTTCACAAACACCGTCAAATAAAATGTAACCTAAATCTCCATCTGTATGATCTAAATCCATGTGAAAATTCGTCAGCTTAATTACTCTTTGTATTATTTCTCCCCACTAAAAAGCAGTAGAATTTGCATCTCCACAAAGGATCCTACTTGTATATAATTTTAGAGAGTAAAAGTGGCATGCAAATACAAAGTGATACTGTTATAATCATACCGTCAAAATCCATAGATGACTGGACATCTTGGAGGCCTATAGCAAGTAGTCCATGACTGCTTTGTGAAATCACACTAAGCATCAAAATTTATAGCACTTTTCCAATTACGGTACTTGATAAAGATCTTGCTTAACACATCTGCAAGATGGTATTATTCATTCAAGCTATTGGGAATCAATATCAATGTTTTTGAAGCAGGACTAACTTGTAGTTTCCCTATCAGGGGTCAGCTGAATTCTGTGATATAAATTAGCTACACACAATTCTAAAGCAAAGCAGGCTGCAGCCTAGAGGACCACACAACATCTGTCTTATCCATATTCTATCACTATGCCTGATTTCCATCTGTTTACAAAGACAGTTTAAATTTATTCATAAAAACACAATTAAAAACATGAATAGAGAAGGAGAGCTTTCTGTTCATCTAATTACAGAAAATGGAGCCTCTTGGATGATTAATGTGTTTTCATATAAAACACCACCTTGCCCCAAATGGATAGGACAAAGTGCTCAACATTGTTTTTCACTCATTACTTTAAAAAAATTTTCAGAGTTCAGAAAACTAAACATACTTTTTCCGTAAGTCCTGCCATTACTTATATCCTTAATCAATAATATTATTTCACTAATTTGGAGAGTAAATAAAAACAGATGGTGAACCTGAGGCTTGTGTCACAGACACTAAGATTTTAATTGTTTGCTTTTTGCAATGAAGTCATTATTTAAAAAGAGGAAAACTGTGAAATCATGAGAAAAGGTATTTGCAAATGCATCTATTTCCTCTGAGAGAGTCATCGAACAAATGAGACAGGTTTAATCTTGTGCAACGAGAAAAGAAAATTTTCCAATGTATATCAATGACTAAGATAAAGACAGTACCTCAACTTGACATTTTGATCACATGAAACAACAACCAACCTAGAAGTTTGTATCTGCATGATAATCCAAGATGTGGCTGTGTTAAAAAAAAAAATCAAACCCCAAAATTAGGTATTTTTCTATACCTTTTCCTTCTGCGTTAAGATGTAAAAATGTATTAAGTCTGGTTGATGGACACCAGAGAAGAAGACCAATCGGATCAGTTTAGTTTAGCTAACCAAGGTGGGAGGACTATTACTTCAGACATCATGGTTTCATTCGTGCCCGCAATGGTACCTTTAAGCACAGTAGTAAAGCAGGAGGATACTTCTAAGTTAATATGCCAATGCTGCCATGTAAGAAATATTTATCTTGTAAGTTGTGAAATGATAGCAGATGCTAGGAGAAGAGAAAGAAGTTATGCTTGTGCACCATGGCATTTGCATCTGGCTATGCTTAGTATTTTATGATGCCTACCAGAGATATTTTTGAGGGCGTTTTCTGTGAGTGTTACATAGTCCTCAAGAGTTTCAGGGATCTCTACATCTGAAAAAATAAAAGCACAATCCGAATTGATGGCTCAGCAATGGCCGTCTCCTTACAGCAGGATTTCCCCTTTTCACAGGATGGATTAAATCAATTGTTCCAATAGCAAACATTCTCTCTGGAGAAGGAAAAAGATGAAGACTGAAACACAGGGAGGCCCCTACAAGTCTCTTAGGATCCAGGCAAACCTGACTCTTTCCAGAGCAATGACCTGGAAAGCAAAAGACAGCCACAAGATCAGAGTAAAATACACTGGTATGTCTTACACCACAACTAGCTCAATTTGGGCACTCTCACTTGTTAAGATTTATTACACAAAGCACAAACACTGAGAAAGAACTTCACTGGAGAACAAGACCCAAGATCCCACCTCAAACTAAACACTCACTTGCTGGAGTCTTGCCTGCATCAAGGCAGAGTTAAGATTTACTTAAACACTTGATGATTTTCTCTGTGGGTCTCTCGCACAGCATTTCTTCATTAGTTTGTTCTGCACTTTTTGCCATATCCAGTATAGTTTCTTCTAGTCAGAATAACTTAGGACACAGGGCTGTTGCAGATGACATATCCCATCTGGCAGGCCTCATGCATACATACACAGCCAATTCCCTGCCATATCATGCACTCCTCCTCCATTTTCCAGGGCTGTCGTCATCCAGGAATCTCCATCACTGTCTCTAAGGCCAGAGGGCCACTGAGATCACTTAGGAAACACTATTTAAAGTCATCAGGGGCTATTTAAAGTACTTTTCCATGAGAATCTTGGCCACACAATCACACATATAACATCTGCCTTTTTTTTTACTTGGAGAAAACAGAACACTCAGTCTGCCACCATACCTGCTATGCCAGCTGCTCCTCTCAGGTAGAAGTCTTTTTCCTGTCCTCCGTCGTCTTCTGAGTGCAGCGCCTGTGAAACAGCTGTCTCCAGGTCCCTGCTAAGGTCGTAGTCATGATCCCACTCCAGGGGGATGGAGTCCACGCTCGCAGGGGTATCTCGCCCCGATCGCTCGCTCCTCAGCGGCTGGGAAAGAGGCAGCGAAAAGTTGGAAGAGGGGTGCGGGGAGAGAACGCTGTCCGCAGATTTGTCATGCCAGCGTATGTCAGAGAGATCTGCTGATTCATCCAGATCCACCTCTCTGTCAGAGAGGTCGTGCTCGTCATCTGTTAGCTAGAAGCATAATGCAAACAGAAGCAATCAATGAAACGTGCAGAGGCGCTGCATGGTCAGCCTGGTTCAGTGAGATAAAGTAGCATTAGGTGACAGGCACACTGGTGGAGTTTTCATTTTGCACATTTCCTTTTGCACTTTCCCTTCATTATTTTTAAGGTGTACTAAAAAACCAGAACAACAAAGAAGATCAAAGTGCCAGCTCATTTTAATCACTTGAGGCACATAAAGTCTCATATAAGGCAAGTATCACCAGACTTTTACTGATGTTACTTCAATGCAAACATTAAATTAGAAAAACATCTGGAATCAACAAATAGAAAGCATAAGCGATCGTTATCATGAGTATTGCTCTCACTGTGTTATTTCATATTTTGAAACCCCTGGATTTTGTTCTTTTCATTCAGTAGCACTTTCACTTTCTCCTTTTGTTTTCCTTTTTTTCCACTTTTGAGCTTGTGTTCAATTCTGGAGACAAATTTCTGCCTCTCCTGATGAGAAAAATAATTTTATAATTGTATTTTTAAAAAAGCAACTCACTAAGCTGCTAGTCAAACTACCTGACAGTGCAAGGAGATGTTCTTATGACCAGTACCACAGCGCTATTCCCATGAATAAAGTTTTATAAATCTCCTATTTGCATGCACTTTCATGATTTACAGAAACTCCATCATGTCAGTTTGCTCTCTGAACAGGACACAAATAGCATGTAATGGAAGGGAGGCAGATGGTCAAAGCTGCAACACATTTTAACCACAGGACTTTTGGAAAATTACTTAGGTCTAGTTTCAACATCGTTCCTCATTCTCACATTTTTAGAATGGCAATGAACCACGCAAGTAAAAAGTATGTAAATATACACACAGGAAGGCGGATAAGCTTCTTGTGATAGCGCTCCACACGCCCGAAGACCTCTTGGCAGTAACGACGCAGCTCATCTAGCTCTTCTTCAATCACAGCTGCATCCAGGGGCTCACTTTTCTCAATGAGCTGCTCACCTTGCACAATTATGTGCTCAATTTTGTTGTTGTTTAGGGAAATTTCTTGCTGGAAAGCCTGTGTAAAAGAAAAGCCCATGCTTTATCAGCAAAATCAACATGACAACCATCTGGGTAATTAAAGATGCAAGTCTTAAGAATTTTACAGAAAGAATGGTGTGGGTAACACAAATACTCTTGTCATGAGCAACAATGAGCAATTAAATTAAATTTAGCATTCCACAGACTTTCAAGCCAAAAACAGTAATACTTTATTGGTTTACCATCTCATTCCTTACTTGTTGAATTTGGAAAAAAGCTCTTCTCTAAACAAGCCATGCCAATGACCAAATGTCTAGAATGAACACAAATGCTAAACCTAGCACAGTGGAATTTTGGATAGTGTGACATTTGGTATTGTTCTCTCCAGATAAGGAGTTTTCTGATGCAGAAATGGTAGAGAAAGGTAGTAATTATTAGATATTAGCAATAATGGAGACCTTACATAAATATTTTTATTAGTATCTCCTATTTTGATAAGAGAAAGTACATTATTAACCCTGGTATTTCTTTTTATATTTTTCACAGATTAAAGATCTTTTATTTTGACAGAAAAGTACATATTGGAATCTGACATAACTTGTAACTTTTGAGGTTGAAGTCTCGGCCTGCAAATAAAGGAACCATATCAGGCTGCATTTCTGCATAATGTTTCTTAAAATTCTTTTCCCACCATGCATGGGACTTTTTTCCCCTTTCTTTCATCCCTCCTTCTCTAACTACCCAATCTTTCTTTACCTTAAGTTGCTTTATCTTTGCTTGGACATCACACTCTGAGAAATGCTCAATGTTGGTCAGCTGCAGGTCCATCTCTGTAAGCCATACCAGGATGCTGTCACGTGCTGTTTCAAACTCCTCCCGCTGGCCAATAAAATGCTGGAGGGTGGAAAATTGAGTGGCATGAAATGACCAGAAACATGAAAACCCTGAGCAATAGTAAGGAAATTACTTTCATCCCCATAAAACCCAATTTAAACTCAGTACACCTTCTTCTTTCATTTCCTACATACTTTCTAAGGTTCCTTTTTAAGTAACACCATCTAGAGCTGCAATTAGCTGACCTATGAAAGTTATCTTCTCTGAGGAAGGTGGTGTTTAATGTCACCAAGCATTCGCCTACAGTCTACACTTTGGTTACTTTGGACTAAGTGAACTGATGAGCTTCCTTCCTCTTCCAAAGGTAGAAATTCCCTCAAAAACACTGCGCAAATGCATTAAACTGAAAGCTGCTGAAGTACCCTTGATTCGTAACTGAAGTAGTGAAATTGAAGTCTTAAAAAAGGAAAAATACTTTTAGCCTGCGTAGGATGGAGGTAACTCGCTTCTGTAAATTGTCCCATCTCTGGTTCCCCTCATGGACCATCTGCTTGAGGCGGCCATCGGAGTCAGTGCGGTTCTCCCGTGCCAGGCGCCGATACTGCTTATTGATCAGCTCCAGTTGAGTAAGGCTTTCATGCACTTGTCTCTGGAAAGCCTAAAGCAGTACGAACAAAAGACACCTTCAGAATTTCAGTTACTGAAATCAGGATAGATATATAGATCTCATGCCTTATCTTGACCCTTCTTCTGCACTCTGACTTACGTAAGTCAATAAATTCCACTAGTTGAAGACATCTCCTGAGGGCTACCTTATAGAGATGCTGCCTTCTGATTCAAAAAAGCAAAACCAAAAAACAAAAAAAACCCATCCAAAACCCACAGAAAAGTTCATAAAGCTGACACGGTTCACTGAACGAGAAATTGCAACATGAATATCCATTACAAAGGCAAAATCAGTACAAAAACCCAGCTTTTCTTTCTGCGAAATTATATGCTTTTGCATTTGAGAACAGAAGTACAAACAATGAACATGAAACTCCTCTTTTAAGAAAAAAGGAACAGAAATCCAAGATTCCTGTGGCTTCATCGGATTTTTTTTCACATATTGAATTTGCTGAAATGCAAACATTGAAGAGATTTGAGCAACTGTTTATTCTGAAACACGATACTAAGTAAGACATCTCTTCATATTTAGTATACTGGTGCACAAGTAAGTTTTGTCTTAAAATATTCTTTTGGTGCACCGTGTACTTTTGGTAACCGTGTACTTTTGGCGCTTGCTCTTCTGTTACAAGAGCCACAGAGATGCAGCTGAGGTGCACAGGTGACTTAGCCCATGGCTTTTATATTCTGACTAGCAATCATGAAGCTTGGAGAAAGCACCTTGCAAAGAAATGACTGAATTACTACTACTACCACCACCACTATCAGAATATTTTTTCAAAAATCTACTTGTTTTCATCTTGTCACATCACCGAAATAGAAAAGCAATCAAAGGAAGACCTAAAAATCTAGATTACACCAGCTCTCTTTTGAGTACAAGTAGGGTTTGGATCCCACCGTACTACAAACTTGCTGTCTGATATTCCTCACAATGCAGTAAAACAGTCAATCTCTTCCAAAACTAGACACCTCCCTTAATAAGGACTGTAGAACTGGGATAGGTAATACACTTCTGTAGAGAAATCTTAATTAAACACGAGTTTTCTACATAAAAAGATACACACTTCATACTGTATCATTCAAAACTAAAAATGAGATAAGCATATTTCTGCTGTAATACCAGAGAAGAAACTAAAACAACTGGTTGGAAAAAAGACCAAATTCTGTAGAGTCCTCTCAACATAATTACTGTCTTCATTGAATGGCCATCAAACTGGGTAGGGGATAACCAAAAAGGAGCAAATGTGCTTGAAGCTAGGGTTAAGTGATCAGCAGAACTGAATTAATTTAAAACTGTACAAGTATTCCTACACTGAAGGCACAATTCTGACTGTATTTACTAGGATCATGCAATCTAAAAATTGTGCAGTTGTTGTTTCACCTGTTACCAAGCCTTGTCCACAAAAGAACAGCTGTTTATTGCCTTCCATTTTTTCATCCCAGCTACACAAGAATTCATCTGTTGCATTCCTTCCTGTTGCCTCTTTTCATTTCTCCATAAACTACTGGAGAGGAAGGAGTTTGGTTTTGTACAGTGAAGTCTGTTATGTGTTGCCTTTTTTAAATTAAAGTGCAGATATGGAGAAGAAAATAAAATTTAAAAAAATTTCAAGCTAATGAAGAAACCTGCTTCTGTTAGTATTTTTAAGTCACCGACCTCATACTGAAATCACAGTAAAGCTGCTGAATGCCACTGGATTTGAATGCCATATTTCCATTGCTATTTGGTAGGCAAAGAAACCAGGCACTCAGAAAACAAAAAAGAAAAAAAAAAAAGAAGGAAAAAAGAGAAATAACCAAACTACAGGGAAAGGAGACTTCTGGAGAGGCTACACTGTTCTTTTTGCATCTTGTTCCTGCTGACACTCTATAGACAGCAAAAAATCCACAAGTCTGCTGCAAAGGAAAGGATACCATAACAGCTGAGGTTCAATGAAACAGACTTTGGGCAAAGTCAATTCAGCTGTAAAAATCAAAGAATCAATACACTTGTGGCACAGCTTCTCATACAGAGACTTACTAAATAAGAGATTTAAATCCTGACCACCACATAAAGGGACAATGGGAAAGAGATCTGAGGCAGAGTGCTTGTGTCCAGAAAGCAAATGTTTCTATACTATGGCAACCTACCTGGCCATAAGGAAGTCTGGCATAATGAAGTCTGTCTAACAACAAAACCTGGCCAGTACATTCATAAATGTGAATGTCAATTACAGAACACAGCACTTCACAGTTTATGTTTTTGATTTAACTGTTAAACCAGAACCTACCAACTGCGCTTAGACGTTTTTGAAAATCTGCATTTCTTCTTCACAGCAAATACTTTACAGTGTCTGACTGTTTGTGGAATCGCCTAAATAATTTGTTCTCTTTCTTCTCTCCCATCCTGACATACTCTTTCCAAGTATGAACCCAAGCAAAAGATTTTCCTCTGTGACTCACCAGGTGACACGTGTGTGTGCTTTACACACAGGTTTACAATCCCTTGTAACTATGAGACAAGCCCTCACATCTTAGTGGACAAAAAGGAGTCATGTAACAAGCTCCTAAGCACTGACCAAAGGGACAGCTTGTTAATTTTGAAGCATACTTAACTTTTTTAAGTCACAGGGATAAGTTTAAGTTTATATGTCCATGTGGACATACAACAATATTTGTAGGAACATGGATTTCATGTATAAGGATCCAAAGGGGGGATATTCTGCACCATACAAAGAGACTTCAGAGAACTGGCTTCAGAGAGTTATGGAAAGGAGGGATAAAATCAAAGCAAAAGCTGAAACATGCAGCATGCATTTGAAGAGGCACTTGGCGAAGGAAGATTTAGGAAGGCTCTGGAAGGCCGACTAACTGGACATATGAAAAAGTAGCAAAAATAAAAAAGGTGAGAAATCTAGCTTTGGTGAACCAACAGTGAAGGCACTTCCAGTTGCTCCTTTCCACTGTCTTTTTATCTTAGGAACCTGCCGCTGAAGACAGCTACAAAATCATCAACTCCGCTTTATTAATACTGCATCTCTGCTGTAACTTGCTTATGGGAAGGAAGAACACCAGCTGGCTGCTGCAATGTGATCAGTAGGTATTGAATTTCAACCATCATAAATCACCTCAAATTTCTTCAGTTCTTCCTTGGCAACAGTGTAAAGCACACCAGAGGAGCTTGGGAAAGCAGCTGTCCTCTCAGAGGCTTTTAGCCACTCTTCAAATCTAGAGTAGTCATCCAAAAATTTTTGCCATAGCCGCCAGGTCTCCTCAATTCTGCAACAGACAACGGAAAATCAGAGAATGCTTGGACTGATGGCCAGTTGACCTACAGAACTTTAACCTGTCATCTGCAACAGCAAACTAGCACTGCACCGGACAATAACTGACTAATCATCTAACTCAGCCAGCCAGACTGATAAACAGACCACAGGGAAGGCTGGCTCATTCCAGACTGAGCTAGAGTAAGATGAG
>WAAG01032680.1:2327-23096 GCA_013390105.1 Tichodroma muraria
TTTCTGGTAGGTTTAGCAGTAAAAAATGGGGTGAGAGCCTTACATAATTCCTAATGATATTTTTCCCAGTCTTGTGAATGATTTCTGCTTCAATTCAGTGTAGATTTATTGCTTCTTCTCAAATCCATGATCTGGATGTTTTTAATCAACAAGAATATTCTCCTGCTTATCATGTATTAGAAGTTGTAACGCACCATCCTGTGATTTTATTTATTTCCTGCCTTCCGCCACTTCCCTCTGCCCTGTGAAGATGCTAGAGCCACTCATTTTAAGTTCCAACAGTTTGATCAAATGAGCAGCCATCAGAAATTATCTAATATTTTTGCTATTCCTTTTGTTATAGTGGAAAAATGCAAAAAACATAAATTCACTGCATCAAATGCAGAATAGGATTAGTTAGATATTTTGTTACTTAGGTCTTCAAAGTATTTAAGTGCATTTTTAAAACTATTATTAAAATGTAATTTTTAGAAAATGTTCAGTGCCCAGAGTTTCACCCACCTGAGAAATTGCTGGAGTAGTTACCCTCTTCTTTTGAGTATTGACTCTGTTGGCCTCATTCTGCTACACTGTCGATCACTGAGTCGTGCTTTTGTTGGCCTGTCATTCTGCAGAGATCAAAAGCAGTGAAAATCAAGCCTTTTGTTAGCACACGAAAGCTTCACCACCTGGAAAAGTGTGTCAGCTTTTTTGATTTATTTGTTCGGAATTTTTCACTTATTGCCTTCTGGGTCAAATGACAAGTATTTAGAGGCAGAGTGTATCTTCAAAGTCCCCTTTTTTGAGGAACCAAGTTGTGTAGCTCATCTTAGTAGAAAAATATTTCTGATCAAGACAGTTTACTGCATCAGGTTTCTCAAAGGATGAACCTACTGCATCTCTAAGCTTTTTTCTTTCACTTGCCCCATTCATGTAGTGAAAATGGGGGGAGGCAAAGGGCCCAAAGGCAGAGGAAGAAAGCAGAAAATCTGGCTTGTCTCTTCATGACTCTCTCTTTGGGAAACAGCTTTTGCTTATCTGAAGGAAAAAAAGAAGCTATTTTCTTTATTAACTTCTGAACAAGTATGTAACTCAACACTCAAATCTATGCTCAGTGACATGTTTTCTTCCTAACTTTGCTCTAATACTTTTGACAATCCCCATTAAGCCAAATATATTATAACACTCTCTTCTAGAAATCAATCTGTAGTGGCAACTGGCCTGGGCTACTACTTTAGGAAAACACAGGTATTTTAAATTTCTTAAAGTTTTGCCTTAGAAATATCATAATAGGGGAAAAGAGAGAGGTGGAATTTTTCCTTAGATGAGCATATGCCAGACCTGCTTGCTTTTGAAGAGCTGTGATTGTCAGAGGTCCAAAACGGGCCAAGTCAAATTAGCACTAATTAGCACTTCAGCAGCATCATTTGTGCTGTAAATGCTGAATTCACCACAACTTACTACTGCCTCATCGTGGCAGCCTGTGAATAAATCCTTAAGTACCTTGCAGATGCTTCGATGTTTAGAGGGCATAAACCTTGCCACTGGCTAGGGAGTGTGGTAGTCCACATTTATGGGAATCTGGCACGTTCAAAATGAAAAAAAAATACTCCTTCCTGTTGCCAAGATGAGAGTCGTGCATTAATACTGAGACAGTGTTTTCATATGCTACAGGATTAAAGTATCTTATTTTTGTAAAGCATTGTTCAAAATTTCCCTGAATTCTATCCGGTAGTTGCATTATTAATCTACTTTGTAAACTAAAATCTGGAAGATATGTTTATAAGAAAGGGCATTTTACACTGGCATCTGCCTGCCTGCTTGCCTAATTCCCCTCTCCCATTTAGAAATCCGAGAATGAAGGTGGCTGCCTCTGAAACAAATAATGCAGAGGGTCTCTTAACAAAGCGAGGGGCTGCGCTCGCTCTTCTCCTGCAAAATTCAGCGGCGCTGCTCCCTGGCTGGATGAACAGCTGTGGCAACAGCCCTGAGCAGGCGGAAAAAGAGCGGGGCCAGTGGCAGATGAGATGGAGCAGGAGAGGAAAGGCAGCATTTGGTTGAGCAGTTGGGTAGAGATGAATTTTAAGTAAGGGAGGGTTGGCAAGAGGTTTTTGAAAATGGTCAAAACATGGAACAGAGCTGTAGTGTGTCCC
The DNA here is from genome assembly GCA_013390105.1 of Tichodroma muraria. Classification (NCBI taxonomy): domain Eukaryota; kingdom Metazoa; phylum Chordata; class Aves; order Passeriformes; family Sittidae; genus Tichodroma; species Tichodroma muraria. The sequence continues at coordinate 4,460 of WAAG01032680.1, forward strand.
ATGATGCTGAGGAGATCACTGAGAGATGGGCTGGAAAGGGTTGCATGAGTATGTTTGATTTGAACAATGTTTCTAATGCTGATGAGACTGGACATGCTTTATGGGACTACTTGAAGCTTGCTTTTACATTTTAATCACACTAAACTTTCTGACAGTAAGAAAACAAAGGAACTGTCTCTACTTCTTCCCTGAAAATATGATTCAGAAGCAAACTTTTTCTATCTCTGGCTTAGAAACCTGGTAATGCTCAAATGTTTTAAAACACAAATAAACAAAAGTCAACAACCAAGAAAACCCCAACCTTGTTTAATGCATCATCGTGACGAACTGACTGCATCTTTTTTTAACTGAGAAAAGACTGCATCTTTTTTTATCCAAGGCAATGAAACCATTCAGTAGTAAAAGAAGAAACTGCCTTGGAATGGATGTTTTCATTGGTCATCCACCTACTGCACTGTAAAACAGTAAATGATCTTTTTGATGTCTCCTCTCAGCAAACATCAGCTCTCATTTTCAGGGTTTCTGTCTAGCAATTGTATACATTAGGGGATGCTGTTTAAAAGTGATAAAACATGCTATGGATGTGATAACATAAAATTAATGTATAATGCCACTGAAGAAGCATATGTTAAATGCCTCTCCCTGGGCTAAGTAGGGTATTTAATCACCAGAGTTTTGGTCTTTGGCCTTTTAAAATGTTTGATTGCATATATTCAGGAGTCATGGCCCCCAGGTGTTACACAGAAGTTTGGAAAGGTTGAGGTTTGATAACAGAACACTGCTTGCTTTGATTTCTTCTGGTATTCACTAAAACTTACAAAAAATTTACACAGCGCATTTATGTTTCTATAATCTCTGTAACAATAAGCACAGGAAAATTGCTTCTTTTAATCTCAGAATTGTAATGGTGAAAGTGATGTTATGAGAGCTTATGATTCAAGATTGTATTTTCACTTGTCTTAACTGTTAAGAGTAGTGATGTCTGCCTTAGAGTTTGAATTAAAGAAGACATCGTGTCTGGTTTATTATTATTATCATTATTATTATTATTGCTCCTACATTCTCATGCAAGTCATAAAACCACTTTGCATAAATTCCTTACGTAAATGCTATTATTAAGTGCTATCAGGGTTGAACACCAGTCATTAAATCCTTCTGAGCAGTAACAACTGGGAGAGTTTAATGGAGCCCTCATCAAAGATGAACATGGAAGAAGATGGAGAGAAGCTTCTGTGCATGCTGCCTGTAGCCTGGAGGGGAACAGAGCAAGGAGAACCTCTATAATTTACTGTGCTTCTCTGTTGTAGGGAAAAAAAGAATTAAAACGTGTAACCTAAACCAAAGCCCAGTAAAGCCTGTGGGAAGCTTTCTGTTAACTTCAATGTGCACTAGATCTGGTTGATAGATTTCTAAAATACAAAGCATTTCACATGGTGTGTTGAAGAGGTTTTTCCATGCAATGGACACACATAATGAGATCTTTCATTCTCTCCTATTCCCAGATTTGGCCTTGAAGAAAACTCTAGAGCTGAATGTTGCTGAACTTTGGGCAGAGTTAAATTCTGACCTGACTATTGAGGACAGAGTCCTTGTGTATCTTTGTTGCCATGTAAGTTCTTTATCTTTAGTTGCTCTGTTCTTTATCATCTGCAGGGTAAAGGATTCTGAACCAGAAATAGATTTTCACTTAGAGATCCAGGCTGTGGGGTAGTAGCTCTTGTTTTTACCCCATCAACAGAGCTGGCTGCATCCCTCCTGCAGCATTGTCTCCACTGAGGGGTGGAGGGTTATCTCTACACACAGATACTGGCAAGTGTCTCTTTTCTTCAGCAAGAAGGCACAAGGTAGAATATCTTGTAGAAAGTCAAGATCTGCCTTTCAGGCAGTTGGATACGAGCTCACCAGCATGCTGTTGTATCCCCCTAGTTGGTTTGGTCATCTGTAATTTAGTTTCTTGAGTGGCTTTTTGCACCAATCACCTACATATCCCAAGTATCAGAAATAATTTTTTTTATTAAAGAGTTGGTTTCCTTTTCTCCGTGATTCTTGATAATGTGATTCATGGGAGCAACGAGGGATTCTTTTTCCACACAAAGTAATTCATTGTTCAGGGAGAAAATTTTAGTGCCCTCTTTGTGTCTGGAAAAGAGATATCATCGCAGAGAAATCATCCATTATTTCTCATTTGGCACTTGAACAACGACTCTAAAAGTGTTGCAGTTACTTCTTGGGTTGGGCATCTATTTTCCAGGATTTGGAGTGCTGCATATTCGAATGGCCATCTCATGCTTATATATATTACCACAGGTTTTCCCAGAAACACAGTTGTCTTTAGCTGGCAAGCCTTGAGAAGAGAGGACATGAGGCTCCAGCTGAACTGTGGTTCTCTACATTTTCCATTCTTTTCCATCAGAAGATTGAGATGGAGGTGCTGTGTGCTACTTGGGAGGGCTCTATACTTATTTAGTGAACAGGAGTGAGTGGACTCTCCCCTGTGGGCAGCCTGGGACAAGGAACATATTTGGAGAGAAGTTATCCACCCCACTTTCTCAGCAGTGTTTGACTGAAGCATTCATTTTTCTGTTCCTAGCCAAGCTCTCAGTTCAGTTCCTACAGACTAGAGACTGCTGCTGCTGTCACCAGGGAGTCCTGGCAGGAGAGCCAGAGCAAACCCCAGGACCTGCAGCAGGCTGCCCCTGAGGTGTCCCCAGCTCTACACCTGGCCCCTTCAATTTTCTGACAGCAACTTTTCATTTGGCTAATTTTAGGACTTCACTGCATGAAAGAGATGGGGCAAGCAGGGGAAGGTGACTTTGCCATTATTTTAGATTAATTTATTATTTTTTAGAAATTAGTCTGGAAGGTCCAGGACCAGATATAGAGTGAGGAAAAGAAGTGCTTGTGTTGCCAATGTGACATCACCGTGTATTTATGTAAGGTTTGTCTTTCTCTTTGCAGCTGAAAGTAATGACAAATCAAAGCTGCTGCCTCCAGTTGCTGGTTGCCCATAAGAGTTTTAGGTTTCTGTGTTTTATCCCAAGATCATGAGACATCTCATAGTCAGCACTCAGCACACAAGGCGAAGACAGAGCACCTGCTCATGCTCAGCCTAATTCCTTTAAGTGCTCTTGTAGCTGTCAAACTGTAAAAGCAGCACAATGGAGACTGACTTGTTTGCACTGTGAAACCCTTTTTGATATTCAATATCCCAAATTATTTTAGTGAGTAGATGTGATGAGAGCTTTATAGAACTGCAAACAGTCCATGAAGATAATACCCTGGGGCAGCTCATTTGCCTAGCACAGAGCATATACTCGACTGGTATAACACAGTACAAATATTTACTAAAATCAGTTTTTGGTGTTTACCTTGGAGTAGGAGAGCACATTTTGAACAATTATTCTCTTTTGTACCCAGCTATGCAATGCAGAATATATTCAGCAGAATCCTGTAGTCAAGCCATGGATGTACACACAGCAAACTAGGTTAAAATATCTCCTGTTTTGTTATGCAGACCACAGGAGAAGTAAAAGGTACAACTAGGCTCAGGATTCTACATCAGAAATTATGTTTAAACACAATTATGAATTTTTTAATATATTTAGCTGTAATTAGCTATGGTCAGCTCAGAAATGCCCCTGAAAACTTTACTGTGGCATTTCCAATGTCTTGCCTAAATATTGAAGTGGATGTCTTTGGCAAATACTTATCAGCACCTGGTAGCCCTGAATATTTGTGTTGTACAGAAAAGCAGCAAGCTGTTCCTCACGGTATGCAAAGCCTGGGTTCCTGGGCAGCTCTGTCAAGGTCTCTCACAGGAGAAGTGTTTGTGCTTTTGTGTCCCACTGAAGGCTCTTGGTGCCACTGCAGCTTTGGCAACGCGCTGCTGCCGTCACCAGGGCAGGTCCATTGTGCTACCAGAAACAAAGAGCTACAGATGTGACTCCTCTTAGTCTGTTGCATTGGTAACACGGTCGCATTCTGCTTTTCATCTACTCCTTTAAGCAGTTCTTCAGTTTCTTTACTTCTTTGAAATTGAGAGAGGTGAGTTTGGAAGGATGAAGATGAAAATAGTCCATGGGAAGAAATTTTCAATGAGGTCACTTTGCTGTTTGATCAGATGAGGAGGAGCTTAAGGACAGTGGTTCAAGCTTGCTAAGAATGCAGATTTCTGATAAAAGGTAGAGATTTTCAGACATTCATCGAACATTTTACACCAGGGATATCATGTTTTTTAATACAGTACCAAGTTTTTATGTTGTAGTCATAAATCATAAATTGAAGTCAGGTGACTTAACAGTTAATGTATGTACTAATTAGAGAGAGGATAGACCTGCAGTTCTAATGGGGTCAGGGGTGAAATACAAGAAGAAATGCTGTATTTTCCTTCTTTGTCTGGGAGCCATTATCTATTTTAATTCCTCTCTATCGAAATATGAATCATGTGAATCCTACCTTTAATTTGTTTCTTTATCAGTGCTTTGTTGGCATCATAGTTTATACAAAACACAGCAGGGGAGAGCTGTGAGACTGTGTATCAAGCATTATAACGCATTAGAGTAATCACTTTTCTCTCTAACACATCAGATTTTGTCATCAAGTTTTATGAGTATAGGTGTTATTTTTCTCAGAATCTCCTGAAACTATTCATCCTAATTAACAGTAATGTAAGCTTCTTCATAAAATTGGAATACATTTTATCATGAAGGAATTTCATGGTAAATGCACCTGCTTATCATTTCTAAACAAAGTGATGCCAAAAAAAAAAAAAAAATGCTATGGGTGAGAAAGCTTTCTTTTTAAAATTAACTTGAAACTGTTAGTGTAAGGTTAGAAGTTGCAGTATTTTCCTCTCAAGGGACCAGATGGTGAACTCTGCTTTGTGGTGCACAGAGCTCTGAGAGTTCCTGGGCCCCATCCTCACACCTGGCAGACTCCAGTATCTGCTGGTGTAGTGTCAACTTCCCAAGGTACGCAGGCAGTTGTTACCTTTGTTCTCCTTGCTGTGATGTGACAGGTTGTCCTATCATCCTGTGTGGATATGTAGGTATTTTTTGTCATCTGAACCATGTCAAAAAATGCTTTTTGATCAGGGGTCAGCAAATGCACCACAATTTCAAAAGACAAACAATACAAAGGTTTAATCTTGCTGTTGGTGGCCAATGCTATGAGCAGAATTTTAAATGCATGCTCAGCTACTGCTCACCAAATTTTCAAGGTAAAAAAAGATATGAGCCAAATAGTTCCTGTCCCCTGAGCAGTGCATGATGGCAAGCTGGGGTACCAGCTCACAAACAGCAGCTCCTCAGTAAGGTGGCACTGGCCTTGCAAATGGTTTTCAACACAACATTATTTCTAGTGCCAGTCTTTTCCCTGTATTTATTTTTGTTTTTATTTTGGCAGATTGATGAATAGAAGACCCTGAATGAAGAGGTTTGGCATTTTTCTGATGTGGCAAACAAAGAACAGCACAGTCATAGTGGTTTTCAAGGCCTCTTTATTCATCAGCAGCCTTAAAGTATCTATGCCATATCATTATGAAACACAGTGGATATTTTTTTCATCAGTTACAAAGTAGGATTTGACAAGGAAAGTGCTCAAAGAATGATAAACAGTAAGAGACATCTTGTACATTTGAATAGGGTATTTATAGATTATTTCTATTATCACTTTTTTTGCTATGGAGTGGTTCATCCTCTAAAATACTCAGCATTATTCCAAGTCATCCTTGCAAGATTTGCCTTCGGGTGAACATATCCCCTTCACCTCTAAATTCTTTATGACCTCACGCTGGGTTCTGTGGGGCTTCTTGTGTTCAGGAGTAAAGGTGTCCCACAGTGCTGACAGTCTGAGAGCAGGAGCTGGTTTGGCACTGTGGGGCTCTAGAATATCATCTGCCCTGCTCGCTGGGGCTGGGCAGGAGCCAGCAGACGTGCTGGGCTCGCTCTGCCATTGCAGGATTGTGTCCTGCTGGGGGGAGCTCATGTGCAGAGTGGCTCTGACTGTGCAAGGCTGCTCCGTGGCTGCTGTCTGAGCTCCTTGCACTTCCATTTTCTAAGTGGAGATCCAGCTGAACTAGCATGTTTTTATCTGGGTATTGCAGTCTTACTGCATGACATGATTATTTGAACTCTCAGAGAGCAAGGCGCTTTGAATTCTTTCTCCCCCACTGCTGTTTTGTTTTCTAGTGTTGGATTGAGGATGTGAATTTGGGTGTCAAAGTATGTATCTCAGGTTCTGTAAAGGTGAGGAAGTCTGTGTGTTTGCAGTTGGGATCACAGCCTTGTGCATGTTGTGAGTACTCTACACAGTGCTGGGCAAGACAGGTTATAGCAAGTGCTGGCATTTGTGGAGAAGCAGTTTGTCTGTTCATGTCACTTGGTGCAACAGCTGCATCTGAAATTTGTTGCCCTTTGTTGACTGATGGTATTTGGAACACTTTGAGTGTTTCATTGCTCAGGTGTCCAGAATTTGAAATAAAATCAATTATAACTGCTATAGGCAAGGGCGTTTATGATCATAATGTTCCAATGACAGTGTCAGGGGAAAGCATCAGGAACTTCCCGCTAATGTTTATTTACAGACATCTCTACACAGTCTTAAAATAGCAGTAATTGGTACAGGAAAAGCAGGTACAGCATGATCTCTGTCTCTACAGAAAAGTAACAATATAGAGAGGTAATATAATGTTAGAAATAGAAAAATAAGATGTGACACAAAAATGCAAGTCATGCTCTAGATGGAAGATCGTTGGTTTCACTGTACTGGCTTCTAATGGCAATCTCTTTGCAGGATACTTCAGAAATGATGGATTGAGGCACACAGGTAATGACCTGTTCCAGTCAAGAGCTGAGACAGCCTCAAACGGAGTTGCCGATGAGATCTATGGAATGGGACACGTGAGTGTATACAAGAAAAGTGTTGGTACAATTTTGCATGTATATCTTCCTGCCAAAAAGTTAAAAAAAAGTCAAGACTGCACATTTTGGAGGATTAATATTCTGAGATTTTTCTCTAATTTATCACCAACAGCAGTAATGTTCTCTTTGTTTCTGTTTTACAGGAACACCCACATAGCCTTTAAAAAGCATAAATAAAATTGCATCCACACAGGCTGTGGGTCTGTGCAGCAGCTGTTCACATGACACTACATTTTATCTGCATCCATTTAATCATTTTTTCCTGAGCAACTGTCTCAATCTGTCAAAATATTTGTAAATAGATTCAGTTTCCAGTGAAATTTGCTTTCACTAGCACAGCAGAGAGACAGTGAAGACGTATGCCCAGTGGGAAGTAAAAAAGCAAAATTGTTTTCCATTGCAGGTTGAACAGCTCAGCCCTAAGGCCTTTGCCTTGATGGCTGTGTGAAGCCAGGGCTCTCACTTAGCAGCTACCTCATTTCTGGGACAAGATATTTCATTTCACCAGACAGATTTCTCCACAACTGAACAAGCACAGAGAAAATGGTAGGTGATAGAGGACAGCTCTGTATTTCAGTAGAGAAGGAACTCACCTGGAAAGAAGGGATGTTTGGCATTTGTTCCCTTTTTTCACCCTTAAGTCCCTGCGTCTTTCTCTTGTGTCCCTCCTCTATGTAATGTATCTTTCAAACCTCTGCAGTCTGAGGGTGCCTGAGGGATTTAGTGACAATTTACTACAACAGCTAAACAAATGAGCTGGTTACTACTTCCTGTGAGTTCTTCAGCAAATTCAGTGTCTGTATTAGCCCAGCCTCTTTGTGACTGATGCTCTGGATGCACAGGTGTGGGAAGAAGATCACTTGAGCCTCTTGGCTTTCCAAATCCATCCTTTTTGTGCAATAACACAGATCCCTATTAGACTCATCAGGCAGGGAGTAGCAATGGGAATGAGGAAACTGGGGATGAAGGCAGGTATCATCATGATGTGTAATCGTTTTCCAGAACTATCCTGGAGGAAGTTTGTTAAAGCACAGGTTGCAGGATCACTTTCAGAAGTGGAAACACACAGATAGGCCAGCACTGCCCACCAACATGGTCTCTCAGTCTATTCTGACATCAGATACCTGTGGGCTTCCACAGCAGCTTCTGTACCTGCAGTCAGACCAAAGCTATGCACTTGGAGCTGTGGAAATCCACATGCTTTGATTGCATAATCCACATGCTTTGATTGCACCCTGAAGGAAATAAACCTCACATCAATATATTGAACTTTCACTCTGTTGAATAAACCAGAAAATCCAGATATCAAGTGTATTTTTAGGCCTTAATCTGTAGCAATGAAAGTGAGAGATTGATGTGTTTTCTAAGGCAAGGGGATTTCTATGTGCACAGGATTACCTGAGGCCTTACAGAAAGGCTTGCAGTGCGAAGCATCTGGTTCAGCTGGTTGTGTGATTTGGTGGATGTTTAGGTCTGGGCATGAGCTGCTTTTAGGGTAAGAAGAGCAAAGAATGTCACTGTCTTACCAGAAGCACCAAGCATTAGCCCCACCATTTTGGCACAATCTCGAGCCCATCCTTTAAGCCTCTGGATTAGGTCAAAGGTACCTTGTTTCAAAGCAGAACAGTTGACAGCCGGCCAGCCTCAGCTGAGAGCGTTGTTATGCCCCCAGCTGGAAGCACTGATGCTCTTGGTGCTTCCAGCTGGCTTAAGGCAGGCACTGGCACACGGCCCCAGCAGCTCCCGACCGACTCCAAGGTGCTCCTGCATTTCCCAGGCTCCTGCCCCACCATATAAACAGTAGGACCCAGCCTGGGCAATCTTCAAGACATACTTGTTTTTTCATCAAGGCTCTTTGTTGTGTTCTGACCTCTACTAGGAATGTTAAAATTCATTTTAGACCAAGATCATGCAGTCTGTTGATGTCAGAGCTGTGTGCAGGGTCTTTAGTACAAAAGTGAATTAGACCACTGATTATTTTGCTTATGGCTCCTCTGCAGCTCTGGACTTCATACTCAGTCATTAAGTGGCCAGATGTCCTGAAGCCATTGCATACAGCTGGACAATAAACTGTCAGCTACAGAGAAATAGCAAAGGCCTTCCTCCTTTATTAGAGTAAAACTGAGTTTTATTGACTGGCTTTTTGCCTTGATCATGTTTACAGTGTTACACTAGACCTATTTAAATAATTTCAGTAGCAAGCTGAATACTCTCTGAAAGCAGTCTTGGTCCCAGCCTGAAGAATAGGTTATGTTTAATGGATACAATGAGCTGTCATTTTAAATGAGCCACATTTTAATACGAAAAATAATTATTCCTCTGTAACAGCTCACAGTTTGGCTGTGGGTAAAATACAGCTTTGATAAAGTACATTACCAAAATGAACCCAACTACTTTGGGGAACACATTGTACTAGTAGATCAGTGCTTTTACTACCTGTGTACAAGGTATGTTTTTGGTTTTACACATAAAATAATCTACTACAGATGTTATGAGAACAAGCTGAATTTTAAAAAAGATAAGAACATTATTTTTAAAAAGATAGGATAAGAAAAAAGAAAAGGACCCAAAACCTCAACAACAACAAAAAAACCCCAACAAAACAAACAAAAAAAAAAAGAAGAGCAATGCCAAGAGCAAGTACTGGCCCCTATCAATTAAATTAAATATTTGATACATGAAAGATCCCTTCAGCTTCATCTGGGGACTGTTTCTCAGGTTCTGCTTTTGTGGGCCACCACTGCTCTGTAAGCCATCAGAGGGACTTCAATCAAACACTGGTAAAGAGAAAAAGAAAGCTCCTCTTAAAAAAACCAAAACCCTAAGCACATTCCCCCTAATGCAAGCAAGCAAAATGTGTCTGTGCATGTGAAATTAACAGTGAATGTGGCTTAATTTGTTATAAATTAAACTATTCACAGAACACGATCTTGGAAGATGAGTTATTCCATTATTCTAAAGACAAGATTTAGAAATGGTGTTCAAGGAAATGCAGCTACAATCTTGTTAATATGCTGTCCTGGTCTGCTGCCCTACCTGTACCACAACCCTACCATTCCCAAGATGCTCAAACAGAAGTGCTGGGGGTGTTTCTGGGGAGCAAGTTGACAGCCTCGACTTCAGTGTTTACCTTAGTGGTTGCACTTAATCAGAATCGTACCAGGCTTTCTCCTTTGTTGGTTTTATCCTTTTTCACTAATGTGGAGAAAGTGAGGATTTTAGAACCACTCTGCTGGAAAATGTCACGTAAATGTTACTGACCCGCGCTGCCAGCACGAGCTTTGCAGGGCACGCTGAGGGATTCGGGCTGTCCCCTGGTTAAAAAAAAAAATAAATAAAATTGTTGTTATTTGGGCACTTGGGTGAGAAGCTCCGCCCGGGGCGGCACGGCGGCGGCCGGAGCAGTGCCGGGCACGGACAGCAGGTGGCGCTGCTGCTGCAGGAACCGCCGAGCGCCGGCACCGACCCCCGGGAGAGAGCGGGGAAAGGGGAAAAGGGGAAAGAGAGGAAAAGGGATCCCGGGGTGCCTATTGCACCCAGCCCCGCGACAGAGCGGGGAAAGGGGAAAAGGGGAAAGAGAGGAAAAGGGATCCCGGGGTGCCTATTGCACCCAGCCCCGCGACAGAGCGGGAAAGGGGGAAAATCTCAGACTGGCCAAAAGGGGGATGCCCCAGGCGGGGAAAAAGGGGTGTCTCTCAGGCTGCCTGTTGCACCGATCCACTGGAAAGAGTGGGGAAAAGGGGCATTTCCCAGGCTGCCTGTTGCATTTGTTCACACAAAAGAGGGGGCAAAAAGAAGAGTATTTCCAAGGACTCGTTTCCCTGGCTGTTAATCTCGTATAGGGAAAAAGAAAGTGTGAAATATTAAAAACCACTCAAAACTAGCAGACTGTGTGCCTAACAGTTTGGCTAAGCCCACCACCATAAGGCTCTGCTCAAAACTCTCTTTGTTTTCAAATAACTTAACTAAGCAAAAAATGATAAATAAGGAGCCAAAAGAAATAAGCGCAAACAAATAAAACACCCCAGAACCAACCAATCAACAAAAGTCCTCCCACCCTCTCCCCTGAAAAAAAAAAAAGCCAAACAAGAACAAAACAACAAACAAGCAAAACAAACCCCCTAGCCTAATATCTGCATGAGAATCCTGAAAGGTTCGGGAATGTCTCCATCTTCACGTGACTGGAGGAGTGCTGGAAAAATGTGTGTACATATATACATGATGACATGTATATGTGCCTGTCATCATGTATATATAGATATGATGACAGGCAGAGCCAAAGACTAATATATATGAAATAGTTTCAGAAGAGAAGATAAGTTTGGAAAGAAAAAAGTAAGTATTGTGACATATTTCAGTGCTCAGAATATGACAGCAAACTAAAAGGAATTGTATAGATATTGTACAAGAAAGTTTATTCAGATTCTGTCGCCTTACCAAGAATAGAACATGATCCCATTGTACCTGTCTATTATCTCATCCTGTCTATGGCTTTGCACAGCCAAATCCTTAGCTGTTATCTAAGTTGTTATGTCTTACCTGACTTCAGTAAGTAATGGCAATATATACCATCTGTCTCCTTACATATTCCACTCCATTCCTGCCAATTCTTTGACCTTTTTGGAAGGCCCCCCTTTATTTGACCAGTTCTTCTCTCTTTTAATGGTCTTATGAAGATTTACCATCCTTTCCAGTCTCGTGGACTTTGCACTGTTCTTAATCCTGTGGGCTGCTTCCTAATAGTCACCTTTCCATTAACCTTAAAATCTCTTACCTGTGTTTGCTGCTTCTATTTAGGTAATTAAGCATCTCTCTCTAATTTAATTCTCTGTATTCTCATACCTAGAAGAAATGTGACTGTTTATTAAATAAACATTGTATGGAACTCCTTTGTTGCCTACAGCATGTTGCTGAAAAGGGTCATATAAAAATTAGAGAACATTTAACATGGTGATTTCATTGATTTTCCTTTTGACTAGAATAAACATTTTTTTTAGTAGCCTTAAATGTCTTTGAACATATTATAGCTAACAAGTTGAATATATATTCAGTTGTTTGCCATGCCGAAGGTGCCTTATTTCTGAATAAGAATGAAAGAAATCTGAACTATTTAAGCACTAAAGTAAGCCAGATTTTCAGCATAGCTTTGCAAGTATTCACAATGAGAAAACTGCTGGGGGGGGCCATCGGGTTCTTTGCTATTTAAGGATGTCACAATGCTATTTACTACTTTAAAAATCTGGACCCAAGTACATGTGTAGTGGGGTGTTTTTTTAAGTAAAAGCTTGTCTGTTGCTTCTAAGTAAAAGAAACCACTGTAAACCAGTATCTCTGGGGAATTGTACAGGATGCATTGGCTGCCTGAGCTGCTATGTATTAGCATAAATCTATGGGTTAAATCATTATTTGTAATTTGAATTTGCTGAAAAACTCCTTAAGTGAGACCAGGAAGAAGATGCACAATTATTTTCGTTTTGCATAATGAGCCTGGCTAAGTAGAAGGTCACCTCAAAGTAGAATTTTTCAAGGATACCAACATTTCCTCATCCTATACTGTGTGTCTGATAAAATAGCTGGGTCTTGAGATGTCTGCTTCACTAATTGAAGGTCATATTAGCATGAATGGTCTAGCCTTGGCTGATAGCTACCATTGCAGTTTAACATTGGTTTTCTTATAGAGTAGAAATATGTTTTTTTCTACAAGAGTAACCCTTTCTAGTGCTGTCTCATAAAATCTAAAGTAGAATGGTACATTTACATATATCAGTAATTTTATCCTTCCCATTTAAAATAATTATCATACATGAATAGAAATGAAATCCACATGATACCAAAGATACAATGTTATGTGTGTATGTATACAAAATATCACACGACACTGCTCCTGCAGTGAATTAAGGCTTTGTTGATCTTAAGCAATAAAAATATCAATTGGATTATAACACAGAGCTTCAGTGAGGGTTTCTAGGATCTTAGAAATTAATGCAGTGTTTATGAATATGGAAGAGGTTTCCTTGTGGGAGTCAGAAATGAGGTGACAGTGCAGCAGCTGGCCAACAAATCCGTGTGACTATTGGTACAAGGGTATAAATATCACCCACTGCTGCAAGCACAAGCTAAAGATGTGGCATAGACAATCAGCTTTTAAGTTGTCTCCTGTGCAAAAGAACTGTTGACTCAACCAAGAAACACAAAAATAAAATCTATTGCTAAGGCTTTATTACGGGGCCAGAGCGTTCCTTTGAAGCTTCTGGTGCTGGCTGCTGCCAGGAGCAGGACACTTGCCTCAATGATTCATTGCCCCTAATCAGGTCAGGTGTTCCTTCTAAACCTAAAACCAGCACTTCACCAGATACTTAGGTTTTATTTTAGCATTGAGAAGTGCTCTGAGAAAGGAGTATGACTCAGGTTCCAAACAGCTGTAGATTCTATTCAAGTAGTGAGAAGTTAGGTGCATCTTTAAAGGATTTAGAGCTAATGGAAAACAGTGTCTTTTGAAATTAATCTCAGCTAATAAAACCATGATCTTAAATCAAAGTTTTCTATAACTGTGCAAATGCTGTCCAGCATAATTGGGTAGAATTGCCATCTAGGTGTTAAAATACCAGTCACTTCAGATATCAGATATGTAAATTAGATTGCAGATAAAATAGCCCTTGACGGGTCCCAAAATTAAAACTGCCTGGTTCCATGTGGCTTTATTTAGTCCTACTCCACCAGAGACCCCCATCTGGAAGTTGTCTCTCTACTGATTTGGGGCATAATGGAGAATTAGATTAATGATAGCTGGGATAGTAGCATGATATGGTATGTTAGGAAAAGAAGATGTTGCAGCTGTCTTTGTGTGAGCATCCCTACATGACTCTAGGAGGGGTTTGTGTCACAAGCTGGATTTCTCATAAAAACTTGTCAGTACAATTAGTAAACTCAATCAAGGTCTTGTTTGGTGTTTTTTTTCTGCATTTGAATGAGAATAAATTATGACAGTATATTTAGCATTTGTTTACAGAGAAGAATTTGTGGCCCTACTGGAGAATGCTGAGCAAGGAGATGACTTCTGAAGGGATGTCTCTCTATATTTGAATAATTGGGTAGCAGGATCCCAAGGCAATTTGTTTCTTATAGAATCTTCCTTGTGAAACTCTTTGCTGAAATATGTAGATACCTGAGATGTGTCACCCTGAGAAAAATCAACATAGGATTTCCTGCAATTTAATTTTGTACACATCAACACATTTCTTGATTAGACTTCAAGCTTTCAAAAAAGATGTCAGTGTTTTCCTGCAGTAAAATTAGGACTTAAATCTTCATCCAGTTGCTTTTTCTCACAGCACAGCTCTCTGTGGACAGAAGCAGACAATCTGCACATGCTTTGTTCTCTATCCACATCCCTGGCATATGTTCAGTGACATTGTATAGGCCAAAACATTTGTGCAAGCTCTAGTTTCCGAAACTCTGTCAGGTCAGAAAAATGATAGACCAAGTTCAGGTGACTTATTTTTCATAATGTTGGGTTTTGGTTTATTGTTATTGTTTTGTTTTTTAAAATAATTGGTTAGAAGAAGAAAATGTTCATTACAATCACAATAGATGCCAAGCATAAAACTGAATTTACAACTGTGGGGGAACACTGTATTCTGGATTACCTGTCAGTGGTAGCAAGCACCTATCACTTCAGAATTACAACAAAGCAGAAATGGAAGGCTGCTTTCTCTGCTCCCAGGTACTGTTCTCTTCTGCAGCGTCATGGTGAAATATTAATTACATTTATCAGAGCAGGATTAAATGTGGAATGAATGATTAATTATTTGACACTGGCATAGATTAAAGTTTTGTTCGGGGTTTATGTATTCATTAATTACTTGTTAAATCAAAGAGAGGAGGAGCAGCCTTTTCAGCCACGTTGGTGCAGTGATTTGTGCAATTTATTTGGTATTTGAAGGTGCTTTCTGTAACAAAGTAATTGTCATGATAATATATTCTACTTAGCATGTAGTGCAGAGTTTACTTCCTTGCAGATCTTAACCTTTTACTTTCTTCTTGTAGGATGTTTTGAAAGGCCATTGACATAAGGGTTAATGTAACACACCCTTGGTGAATTTTTGCTATCAGAGCAGAAGCAGCAGGCTCATGCTCCTAGCTAAGGGTCCTGCTATCAAGAGAGCAGGTGAGCGTGAGCCTGGATGGTTCCCTGCCCAGTACCCCTCTGCTGTGGTCATACTGTGCCACAGTGCTGTCTTACAGGTCATGGGAATTCTTTACCAGGATGTGACAGCAGGAGGCTCGTATTCATAACTGTGTCTAGAATGTGTATCTTAGAGTATTTCTGAGCTGACAAGATTTTCCAAGAAAATCCTTAGGAAGGTTCCACTTTTGTGTTGATGGTGCTGTGTGCCTGGACATAGTCCCTTGTGGTATTTTTATTTAATTTTTCCTGTGCTGATGTCAAGATTGACTAGTTACTGCTGGGATGGCTTGCATTTGATAGCACTTTATGCATACAGGTGCATTGACTGAAGGTTGCCAAAGAGGTTCAGCTTTGCCCAGTCCTGCCTCCCTTAACAGGAGGTGGTCATACTGTTCTTCATCACTTATATTAAATAGCTGCTGTGTTGTCCTGAATTGGGAGAGGGGGTGACCTTGTAGTCATATGTGCCATTCAACCCTTAGCTGATACTTTGTGAGTGACAAAAGCCATCATGTACATGCATTTGTTTTCTTTGTACAAGGAATTCCTCCTTTCTCCTCAAAAGACCTGTTTTCATGATGTTCAGTATTTAACAAAGTGAATCAGGACAAGGTTTCCCCTTTGTGACTGAAGATTTACTAACATAGCCAGGTAAATATTTATCCTTCAGTTCTTTGTTTTGTCTGTTCACACTGCATATTGTTGAGAGCACAGAATCTCAAGATGTAGGGTTTCAGTGTTTGTAAGAGGTGCAGAGGCTGGATAAGACCGGATTCTGACTGGGTCTATGTGGATGTTGCAGTGTTTAGAGAACTGGTTAGAAGCCCATGTACTTCTAGAAATGAAAAATGGAGGAAAATATTGAAAACGTGAACATATTTGAAAAGATGCTCCCCCAAACACCACCCCCTGCCCTGCCCCAAAGAGCTCAGCTGGTTTGGACATTGCAAGGCAGCAAACAGGCTGCAGCTGCAATCACATGGTTATTGCTTTAGGAAAGCCCCAGAATGCCAGGGCTTGAGAGAAACCAATGTGGCACTGCTGAGAGATGCTAAAGGAGGTGTCTCACTGGAGATGTGATACATCACACTGGATCAATGAATAGCCCTCTGACTAACTGGAAACAGTGGTGCTGATTCTCATTTCTCATTTAAATAAACCCTTCAGTATCAGGGATCAAGTTGTGTGTCCCAGTGGTGCTGCGGTACGAAAGGATATTCACTAGTCTAAGTGTAGGGGACATTTTGGGGAAACATGCCTTTTTGCAAAGCATTTCCCAGGCTTTGGAGGCTGCTGGATTTGTGAGTTGTCATAATTATTAGTCAATTCCCATTCCTCACCATCATTATTAAAAATGACACCACCAGTTTTTGTATCCTGGACTGTCTTGTATTGGTTTTAGTAACAACATTCTTTATTTTTAAGTTGAGAGCATTTTGTTTATGTTCTCTATCCACCAGGGAAAATATACTTCTGCTATTGCTGCAACACACAAGGGACTGTTAAATCTAATAACTTAATCTAGACTTCTAGAAACAAAATTAAATTTTCAAATAAAGGCAAACTGACAGCTAAGGCATAAATCTTTTATCTGAAATAGAAAATAACCACATTCAAATGCAATCAGAGAAGACAGATGTAGGTAAAAAACAAGTAGAGATAGGATATATGGTGCATAAATTTGCTTTGTCTGTGTGATAGATCAAATAGGGTGACCTTAAAAATGTTCCTAAAACATCAGCTAAAATAGGAAATTTGCATATATTTAAATACTGCTTGTTAATGAAAGATGGACTAGAAAGAATGTTAACAGTGAGAGGAAAATATAGCATGGGTAGAAAGGTCACATTAGCTATCAGTGGCTGAAACCTAAATATTTACTAGTTTGAAGATGGCAGGAAGTACTAGAAATAAGAAATATTATCTTCTACTGTTTAATGTATCTTCTTAGACAAAATATTTATCTGAAAGAAAAGACCTTGATTCAGCAAAGTTCCTAATTAACCGAAGCTTAAAGTCAGACATCCTCTTAGATCCAAATTACCTTAATGGGACCACTCACAGATGCAGTTTTACTAGAGACAAGGGCAGGCCCCTGTGATGGAGCATGTTATCAAAATCACAGAGGCTGCTACGAAATTTTATCTGCCTTTGCATTGGTAAAAAAGGATGTTTATACTCAGATTTCTCAAGTGTATTTGATTGTCTTTTCTTGGGTGCAATTCTGTGGAAGATGGTTGGGTTTGTTTAAGTGTGAGATCAGATTGCTGCCTGGGAGATGACACTTATTTCCAGCTCAGGAGAGAAAATGTAGCTCGTCAAGAGGACCTGATATTAAATCATGAGGAGCTCTTTTGTGTAAACAGTCTCCTTGGACAAAAACCTGCCAGGGGTTTCTTGATTCCTGCTGCAGTCTTTCCTGGAAACCTTTTCCTCTGTCACCCCGTCCTCAGAGCAGCAGGTGAGCCACATTGCTGGACTAGGACTGTTTAGGCTCAGCCTGCCCAGGTGTCTGCAGTGAGCCTTCAGCTTTTTCATCATATACTCAGAATGGGAATTTCTCCAACTGCGTAGGCAATGGCATAGGCACCTCTAGTTCAGCTCCACTGCCCTTAAAGGGTTTGAGACTGGCTTGGTCACCTGGTCATCCCTAGAAGTACATTGTAATTATCTCCAGGTTCTTAATAAATCTGGGTTTTCCAGAGATTTCCACTCTAATTGGATCAGTCATTAATGTAGCCCAGATTTCCCACTGTATTCTGCTGAGATTACATCTGTTCCCATACAGTGACCCAGTTAGAGCCAAGACACCTGTGTGACTGTGACAAAGGAAATCCATTTGTAAAATGTTATAAATATTTTGATGTACAATATCATAATAAAAGATATGTAGTTAGTGCAAGCAGATCACCCAGGGCCTGGGAACAGCAGATGGATGTGCCAGTGGCTTCCCAGCACTCCAGACATGGAGACTGATAGGCACAGGGGATTTATCCTTTCCATTTCCTTGTTTGATGTTTTCTATCTGTTGTTTTGATAGCTCATTAATGTTCTTTTGTGTAGGTTTTATGAATTATTTGATTTTAAAGTCGAATAATTCTGAAAGATCTTTTTTTGTATTCATTGCTAGGAAGAGTGTAAGTCATTGATTAGTGACAAATGCCATCTTTTGAGAAGTTCTCTTAATCTTTGGGATGTCTATTTTGAAGGTCACTTCCATTTATTAAGGAATTGCAACTGTACACCTGAATATTTCATGAATTGCCAGTATTTTTCTGGCTTTTGCAATACTTCTGCATAGGAAAGGAGACAGATAACAGAAAGATTTTTGAAATGTTACCCAGAAAGCTACATACTGACCTAATATTATGTTGTCATTGGTCGAGTTGGATTGTTTCTGTCACATTTGTATTGCATAAAACAGGACAAATCAAAGTCTGAGGTAGTGTATGTATATGGGCATATCGAGAATGCTGTGCTCGCATTGACTGTTGGCTTCATGGGGCTGCTCCAGCTGTAGCATAAACCT